>UZAN01049889.1:0-10339 GCA_900618425.1 Echinostoma caproni
TGGCTAAAGGAATGTAGGTCAAGGTTAAAGGAATGTGGGTTTTGGCTAAAGGGTTGCGGGTCGAGGTTAAAGGAATGTGGGTTTTGGCTAAAGCTTAATGGGAAAAGGTGTAGAGCTGCTGTGATGCGCAACAACACTCTGAGCTTACGGTGTTATGTGGCTTGTCACTTTTTAGCCGCGAGATACACTTGGGCGGGTATTCGATACACGAATACCCGGGATCTATCGCCACGGTCGGGCACTCATACGAATGCTAACACGAGTAATCACCAATGCTCCTGGGGCTCACTGAGGAACAGTGCTCGTGGTATTCCAGAGTGCCTTTACGATCAATCTGCCAGGTACAGTAAACAAACCAACATCAACCAAAGGTCCAGGGAGACATGCACACGACTCACTATCAAATCAAAATAGCCGCACTACGGCTGCACGTTACACTGCCATGGTTTGTTTCGTCAAGTTGATGTCTATTGAAGTGAATAGAGTGGCGACGTCAATTAAGATCGTCATTTTTCTTCCTCTAGTTCCGTTTGCTTGGTCTTTTCCCGAAACTATTCTGATGAGTTGATAAAATGTTCTGAACCTCAAACCATGTGACTGAGTAGTCTTTAAAGTTCTTTCGCTAGGTGGTACGTGAGTGTTCCTGGTCGAGATGCGATTGTTCGAAGCGGGATATCCGGTTTCTGTACTTTTGGGAGTCCATAGAAGCGGGGTATTGTACTTTTCTTCAGTTTCGTTACGGGCACTGGTGGCCCGGTGGTAACGTCACCACATTATCACCCCGGTGATGTGTATTCCAATCCCACCACCACCGCCTGACTTCCCCGATTGTGTCGAATGGCAGCCCTTTGACTGGCCGCTTCCCCCTTCCTGAAAATTGTATCTTTGTATATTCAATAAAAGGAAGTAAAAATGAAAGTAAAAGAAAAAAGATACGTTGCTCATCTTCGATCAGAGATGAAACATATTATAGTAGATATTTCCGAAAAGAACATTTGAAAGACCAAATCATGCCCTGATTCATTGGTTGTAACATTACAGAACAGTTCGGAGGAAGCCGTAACAATTCGACATTGGAGAATACTGCGGCTTGGTTATGGCAAGGGGCGTTGTCAATAAATAGTACAACAGAGCGCCTTTGAGAAACCATTTTGCGGTTGATATCGGACAGCCAACTGTGAAATAACGTAGAAATCATCCATGCGTTCTTTGAAAAATTATAACTGCATGAAAGGCTTATTCTATCCACACCTTGAAGCCATCGTGGAGTTTGAAACTTTCCAATCACCAACGGTGATAACTTTTCTCCAGTCATGCTCCCACAAAGCAGTAACGTGACCCTCTCTTTGGATTTCTTGAACCCAGAAACTGTCTTTCCTTCCAGACTTAGTGTTCTTTCTGGGAGCTGCCTGGAATACAAAGCTGTTTCGTCTACAATGAAAATATCACAGTAAGCACATCCATATATCAACTACGGTAACTCCGTTCGAAACTCATCCACTACTTCATGTGGTACCGCGAAACTTCAACCACAGACCTATAAAATACTGAACATGAGTGGCTTTTTTCTTACTTTGTACGATTGAATACCAGATCTGTCCGACCAAGAGCGGAACCAACCTTTGGAAGCCTTGAAGTCATCATGATGCAATCTTGGTGCTAGCTGGATTGCCTTCGTGCGTACGATGCTTCCACCATTGAAAATTCTCCGTGCTTTTCCCTCAAAGCAGTAAACCACGCCAAAGTTGCCGCATTCACTGCCTTGAACTTTTCGTAGGTTTTCAGGTGCCATCTTCTCTCGGATGCTCCAGCGTTCAAAAATTCTCCGATAGTCGTCTGATGAGATACAACGTTGTAGACAGTTTTTCGTGAAATTCCAAGTGATTTGGCTACGGAGCTCCGAGCTGCACTTGGCTGTTTCAGCATTTCCATTCTGCTTATCTCTGATCGATAGGCGTTTGCACATTTTGACGGCAAATGACAGTCTCCGATCACTTGCATCGGTTTGACTTCCTTGCAAGGATTATCCAATCAGTGAACAGTGCCATGAACGCGTCACACTAGGTGCAACGCCAATGGTTGAGTGCGACATTCCACGTTGGTTCGTCAATGGCCGTCCCGAACACCGGTCAACGAACAAGTGAGTACGCATCAGGAACTGCGACATCGCATAGTCAGAAGCTACGTTATTAAGCATACTGTTAGTTTGGGTTTTCGAAAAAGTGGGCAGATATTGGGTAATGCGATTTTTCAGGGGTGCGGCATAGCAGGAGATTGACTGTAACTCTGATTTCTCCGTGTCTAGGCTACATAGGTTGATAAACACACGAAAAAAACTATTGCTTCGTTGTTAGTGTTCTTTTTCTACATTTTGCTGTTCATTTTTTCCGTTCCGGTTTCTATCATCTATAACATTTCAGCCAAGATAACAATGCGATAAAGGGCATTACGAATAGCAGGATATGACTGGTCATTATTTTACGATGTCAATACATATTAAAATTAGCAAACTTACGTTAATTCGGATTCACAACCGGATTTCCTCGAGTGGGATGAGATCATGTTGTCAGGTCGGTTCCGATTTGAACACGATAAATATGGCCGCCGATAGACCTTCTCACATTCCTTTTCCGTCCGGGGCTCTTCAGTTACCTTTGTAAGTAACAGCGGATTAGATAAACCAGAGCAGTGAATAGTTGAGTGTTCATCAGTTATCCAACCGCCCACTTCTGCTGGTGCCATAGTGTGGTTATCAATTTTATTCTGTAGGGAAGTGGAAAAATCGACGGACTTTGTTTTGTAGGTTGAATCAAGAGATTCAGAACGGCTCCTTGGGCGTCTGAGACTGTCCAGAGATGTCACAGTGAGGGAAGTTCCGGTTAGTGCAAATGCATCCGTGTGTGTGCTTACAGTAGATACTGTGGACTGCGCACAGGACTCACCAGAAAACACACCGGAGTCTGTGTTATCCGGAGAGGTTGAACTAGGCCTGGAAGACATGTGAGGACAGTGAGGAAGAGAAGAACACGAAAAGACAGAACCGGCGGTGCACGTTTGCAAACTTGAATGGGCATTTTCACTAAACTGATTGCCCATAGTGACGTCGTTTGAGAGCAAAAAGGCTGAACACACAGGTCTTTCTGGAGTGACCAAATTGAGATTGCCGCCAAGGCCACAAAGATTTTCGAAAGACTGACTTCGTGGTTTTGAATTTGTAAAAGATGATGGTTCAACCGAAGCTTCTAAATTTTCCTGTTTAGTTCCCTCCAACGACGGGGGATTTGGATCGCATATGATGGGTTTGGTCGGTTGGGTTACATCCAACGGGGAATTATCAGCCAATGGTGTAGACGGTATGTCCACTTTCGCGTCCCTGACACGCGCTCTTCTTTGTCGACCAGTCAACGTTGACTTGTATGGGTGACCTGGCTTACGCCGTCTACCGTTTATCGAACGGTGGCGGACAATCCGCCTACCCCTGTGAACGCGTGAGCGACGAAAACGGCGAAGTGATTGGCTGATTCGGCGAACCGTGCGTTCGGAACGCAGGTCACGCATGAGATGAGTCACCAGATTGTGTTCACGTGCCACGGTATGTCGGAGGAACCGTGCCTCCAAACGGCGATTGTAAATATCGACTAAACTGAGTTGAAGTTCTAAAACGACGATGAGAAAAACGAAATGAACAAATGTCAACGTTCTGTGCTGAGGCCAAGAAAAAAAATACGGGGTGTATGACGAAAATCGGAAACGCGATAAGCTTTCGGGAAAGGATGTACGCAAAAAATAAGGTGAAATTCTTATTAAAAACTAATACTTTTTATTACATACACTTTTGTGTGATGAACAGCAGAAGGGGTAATCTTAATAGTCACGAGGATTTATTATAATGGAAATTCGTCCTATTGACTTGACTCGTTCACTAACGAGACCCGGTAACTTGAGACAGGGGATTTGGAGTGGTGTCTCACTAGTGTAAGCGTGCTATTGAGCTGAACGACAGCGAAGCTGATTACCACCAAAGTTGAGTGGTGGTGGGGACTTCAATATTGGACATTAGCTCAGGAAGAGGTTACGCAGTCTGAATTAGCTTCTCAGAAACAACGATTTCAAAACATGTGAAAATCCGACTTGACCGTTCCATACGAGACACCGATCATTAACTGCCACCTGGAGAGTTTCAGCGGGAAGGTTGAAAAAGTAAACGGTGTGAATCGATCAAGTGGGAAAAATAAGTAACCATTCACATCAGATCAGCTATTTTTAGTATTTTGGGTTGCTGCAACTATCGTGGTCAACTGGGTAAAGTTCACTTTACCAGGCGTGAGTGTTTCGGGTCACAAAGTAAGATATCCGAACCTTGCCACGGCCACCCAATTTTAATGGTGAGCAGCCTTGCTGTAACCCAACCCAATACCACACCTTCGTTTGCTGACCTCCTCCGAGTGTTTCACTCAGTATCTAACCAAAACTTTTAGGCGTGAACTGAGTGGAATCGAAATGTAATACGTCGAAAATGATTTTCAAGTGCTACTTTTATCACTGGACATTAAGCAAACAGTGAGCTGATATCTGCAAAACTCCAGCAGGAGTGAAAACTTTTCAGGCTTGATATAAATGATGAAATGTAATAAATGTCTTTTTACTTCCTCTTTCATTTATTGAATATACAAATGTATAGTCAACATTCAGGAAGGGGGTCGCAGCCATACAAAGGCTGCCTGAACGGACAAGATGAAGCATAGCACTCTAACTAACGAAATATGCGGTATATATTTGGCATTTTGCGTGTGAGAAAATTCGGGTGACAGATCGTCCAATAAATTTTGACAGACTAAAAGACCTGGGAATGAGTTGACTTTGTCAACACCTGCATTAAAACGAACGGTTTTGAAAATGTTTAAAAGAAAAAACAATCTAGTTCATCAAAGTTGATCTCGTGATGTCAGAACAAGGTGCAATCGGCGTATGGTGTCTCCTGAAATATTCGTTCTTGACCAACTAAATGAAGCCAAAGTTACTCTGTCTATTCTTTCAAAGGAAATCCCCCCCCCCCCCTATAAAACCCATGACTGAAGCAGATAGAAAATACACCTAACAGAGGACAGCTGCGACAGTCATGACAAATAACTTTATGGCTAGCGAATTAAGCATGTGGAGACTATCCTGATTAGATTTGAGAGAAAATAAGGAAAATGACAGTGTTCCTTTTTTACCAACGGATTTCTATTTTGCGTACTGAGGAATCCCAACAACAAGATAACAATAACATGGTCAAAACTCGAAGATACGTTATCAGCATCCATTTTATCAATGGTTGGTGACATTATTGGAGCGAATCACACCTAAAATAAAGCACAAAACAAAATTTTCCTGCAGCAACAGGAGGACCTATGAGCTGCATTTTTCAGAGGATCAAGTGGCACTTTGTGCCGGTTTTTGTACACGGGGGTGTTTGAGGGTGAAGTCAGTCGGGACCGCGTTAATTCATCCACACGGAAGGGGGTGGTAGTTTTTTTCGGAGTACGAGCAGGAGGTGAGCACTGTGGTAACTAAGACCTTCACATCTTTTAATCTAATCTGGCGCGTTAACGCTGAGAGGATCCTTACATGGATGAAAAACAGTTTCGTCAAGAGCGTTAGCGAACATCATCAATTATTAAATAAATAATGAGGTAAAATACTGTTTCATGCCAGTAAGGAGGTTAAATCAAATAGTTCTATATTATATGCCTTGGTGTGACAGTGAGCGAAATCCATGGATGACAGAATTATATCCGCAAGAACAAGATGGGCTGAGATTTATTTATTGGATTACACAGAACGAAACATTAATCCGGAAAAATCTGGTTGGTAGTTTTATGAAAGGTTGTTGATTCGTGGTCCAACAGCTCCACATTCTCTTTCCATCTTCTGTAATGACAACAACAAACCTTTCAATCAACTCCTATAAGCCATGAGAGACCATCAAGCACACTACTCACAAATGCAAGTAGAACCCCCAAACACAAGGAAATAGTTACCGGCTATGGCAACCAGCAACCTGGGCTTTGGAACTTGGAGCGGCAAATCACGGAAGGCTCCAAACCGCCAGTTGTGGTTTCGAGCCGGATGATAGCGGTCTACTGCCAAAGTTGGGTGACGGTGACAGAGATTGAACCTCGNGGACCCTGGGGGCCCAAAGTGTGTTAATGACAAAAATAAATCGCTTTGACACTACTACCACTCCCCTTGACCAGCAGCACTATTTTCGTGAAAATGCCCGCGACCGGAGGACAATGAGGACTTCTAAAGATGATCTACGAGACGTACTCCATGAGATCATTTCTTAGTACAAGACTGAGTTATAACTCAGATTTGGAGAACTAAGAGCACTATGAAAAGGTCAATGAGATAATCTTAAGGATGTGTGACTGATGATTTTATCTGTTCGACCGCGCGGCCAGCTTTAAAAAGCCTCCATCCAAGTGAGGAAGAAAATGCACACAAGACAACATACAAAGGAGATGCGATTAGCTGCTACATATGAGAACACCGAGAGATTGTTCGAACTTATGCCAATGGTCGCAAAAGACAATGCGTGAGTGAAACGATCCGCGGAGTAGACTACACACCAATACACAGTGTTCAGAGAAATCTGGAGCGCTGGACTAACCAAATCAAATTAAAACTGAGGCAACCTCTAGCGCTGGTTACAAAACCTAGTCCTCTTTAAAGTGCGCCCTGACCCTAATTCATTGAACAGAACACATAGGCAGAGAAAAGAGCTTGAAACCGCTGTTGTCCGTTTTACGACAGATTGGTTCCTATTCAAGAGCACACGCGCGAACAGTAAGCTGGGTTTCGTAGAAGCCATATTTGGATAGACCGTCACTCTCCATCAGTTGTGAAAACACGGTCATACATGTAGAGTCGATAGATAATCGGTGTGTTTCTGGAGCACCAGAGAATTATCTTTAGATCCTAAAGGCAGTTTGCAATCAAATCTCAGAGGTTATAAATCACGGTGCACATTTTCCTTATGTTCCCACATAGTTTCTCTTAAACTTCCCTAAATCCGATGTGATCCGGAAAGCGATACTTAAAGTAAAGAACTGTGGTGTTGAGCTTCTTTCATGTAACAGAGTAGTAGACTTGGAATAGGTCGATTGCTATG
The DNA here is from genome assembly GCA_900618425.1 of Echinostoma caproni. NCBI lineage: Eukaryota > Metazoa > Platyhelminthes > Trematoda > Plagiorchiida > Echinostomatidae > Echinostoma > Echinostoma caproni. Next base: position 7,157 of record UZAN01049889.1, read on the forward strand.
CCATGCTCGGTGGTAATAAAAACCTGATCCGCTTGACAATGGAGGTGACTCGGTATGACACTAATTTTATACCATCATAGTGCAAAGAGCTGCGCCTCTAAAAGCTTTAGTACGACAAACGGGGTGGTTGTCTGGGGTTGTAGTTGATCATCCCTCTGTTATACCTCGAGAAACGCTCCTATACGATCAAGCGTCTCAAAGTACCTCCGCTGAGTTAGCTCTACTCACTGCCTTTTCCCACTATAACGAGGGGAGGAAAAGCCAACACGTGGGGCCATAAAAAGGGTGGTGAACCACTGGCGGCTCATCTAGGGGAGTTGGCTAGAAACCCTGATTCCAAACAAACCAAGAAGAGGCGTACGAACCACACCCAATCATACTTTCCTGGTTGTGACAGTGGTCACCGGCCCCATTGGACACCTTGGACGTTCTACCCCGTCCACAGGGCGTGCGACCCGATGAACTGAAAAACGGGCTCTGGTGAATTGCAATTCTTACACACCACCCCGCTACCTTCCAGGTCAGGCTTCCGCTAGCCAAAAGCTTCGGTTGTAAACTCCCCAGCTCTGGCCTGAACAACCGAGCAGTACCGCGCCCACGAGCAAATCGGGGAACTTTCATAAAGATTATTGTGCCGTGACTTTTTCAACACAGTCTCGACTCAGCTGTTAGATAAGATTGGCGGAAGCCTGTATGTGTAATTTTTAGGCAGCGACCCTGTAAGTGGTTCATAACTTTGACTACCCCACTTCAATTCAGTTCGGTTTATACAACCATCAACTTTTTACTTTCACCAGGCAGTTTTGGTTGCTGTTTTTCGACTGCCCATGTGGATATAAAACAAGACAGGAGTAAAAAGCTGGGAGCAGGTAGTCAGGTAGAATAAGATTGTGAAGAAATTAAGTGGATGCAAAGGAGCCACTGTTTACGACAGTCATCTCTATCCTTAATAAACTCCAACTGTGGATTATACGGACTCCTATGATGGTTTGACCTCAACAAAATTTTCATAACGACTGGTAGGGCAAATTAAGAAACTTCTTATTATGTGATTAAAGCATGAATGATAACTGACAATCTACGACGATCCTGACACCTGTGCGATACAAACCCTTCTTTGAAAGGGGATGTGTGCTCGTGCTCTATGACTGCTCAACTTAGTATCTCTGGGTAAAGGTATTCAACGTCTACCTGTTTCTAACAACTCCTATTTTTGCAGCGGTATTTACGTACGGCGGAAGTGTTGTCTTCATAAAGACGAGGTCGGACGATACAACTATTTGAGAATCAACACACTTCGAATATTCCGCTTCTCAACAAACAAGTTCACAGAGCGGTACTTGTAACAGTCAAAAGGACTGAAAGTTCCTCTCAATTACCTTGCATTTCCTTATCTTTCTTCACCATTCTATCGTGCATTCTTTCTGACAGTAGTTTTCCTGTCGGTGAATTTTCTATTCTGAACCTTCCATTTCACCTTTTTTATGGTGAAGTATATTTATTGGACACACTTCAAGTGCTTTGCGCTTATGTGTAAATGGCATTCGNTGGCATTCGCCGCTTTTTCTTGTTTTATTACGATCAAACTTTCGATTGGACGCTCTTTGTTGGACTAACCGTTGCTTTCGGTTATATTGAACTCCTTTTGGCTGTAACGCTCGAGATTATTTTGCTTGATCTGTTGAGGTGTGCAGAATTTTCCTATTAGTTCAGAAATATCTGAAAGGTAATTCAAATCACTCATTTTCTTATTTACTTTTGTTACCGCAGATATTTTTTGTGAATATTTTTAACATTTTGGCTGGATAGTGAATCAGGCTCACTATCAGAGGTATGACTGCCTTAGGTATTTGCGATTAATGCCAAAATAGTACCGTAAATTATTTTTGGATCGACTTGGTTCTCGACAACTTGGGCTACGCGTCGCTCTGAGGTTTAGTTATGGCTATCCAGAACGAGCGAAGGGTCATTCGATTGAACGCATACAGACGAAGTCTTTTTCGTTTCGCTCGGACCAGGACAATCGCGTTTTGGTCGTTACAGTACTATCGACGGAATCGAAGGTTGTGCACATTTTAAGGAGCACAAAGATAGTGGGTCTCTGGTAATATTGCCGGAACTCTAACTACTTTCAGAGGATGAACATCTGATCGATGCGTATCTCCCTGTGATTGACGTAATTACTGCGCGGGCTAATTTTAGATACGGAGACAACGACCGATTACTCTATAAGGACGGGATCTGCCAAGTGTTCAAAAAAAGAAATTGCAGTTATTTGTACTTCCTAAACTTGATTCAGACAGCCTCGCGAAAGCCGTTATGTTATTCACCTAGCCGTCTATATTTGTCTCATCTCTAATGGATCGATAAAATTCCGTGGTGAATGCCAATAATGGAGGTTATTACAAATAATCACTAACTTGTACGAAAATATACTCATTAGACGCCGGTATAAAATCGCACAGTGATCACACTTGCCTTGTAACTGGACCTTTGCTTAAAAATCAGATGTAGTTCATATATATTTTGTCTAAACCTCAATGGCCTGGTCCTATAACCCACTACAGAGTCCAATCTACTGGATCATGATCATTTATCATTCTAATATATTTTCTGCCAAACATAACTCCACCTTAGACACCAGTGATCAGAACCTGATCTTGATTAGGCCTAATATTTACTCACACAGGACATTCTTATAGCCAACCCTGAAGGTTCGTCAGAGAGACCCTTCCCGCAGACGGTATTGTTTCACTTTGAAGACCTCCTAAAGTAGTTACTGGCTGTTTTTTTTTTCAAAACCCACCTAGGCTGCCCACTATGACATTCATAAGAGTAACCTGAAACCATATTTCCGACATTTGTCGTCCTGTTTTTATCATTGCGTTTCTCCAGTATGACGTAATATCAACACCTTAAACGTCTTCGCCGTGAAAAGGAATGTGCATTTGTATGACGCAAGAGGGCCAAAAAGAAATTACTAACGTTACCCATCAAGAATAAAATAAGACGTTTAGATTTTTTATGCAAACCCGTTTTCCGCAGCAAGTGACTGTAAATCTATACGGCGTTGAATCAAACTACTCTCCAGAAAGAAGAAAATGATTCCCTATTCTCCCATAGACATTAAACAATTGAATGCTTATTTTATTCTTCCTCTGACACTCTACGAACCTGGATTCG
>UZAN01049890.1:4580-21318 GCA_900618425.1 Echinostoma caproni
TGCTCCTACCGAGCCACGGGCAACCATGCATCAACACGCAGCTGCCTTGCAGTTCGCACTTGGTAGTGTGGGACGATGTCACCTCGGCTAGAAACAAATTGCCAAGCTCGGCGAACAGGCGAAATGGAACCGGGGACTTCTGTCGCACTAGACTCCCATCGAACTCATCGAACTCCATGAACACCGACTAATTTTCTCCGAGCCAGCCGCAGTAAAGTACTACCACTCCGTTCATCATGCCAGCTTCACTCCTGTTAAGCACTCTGGTAAAAGAAGAAACTGTCCGGGGTCGCGACGCTGGAACAGGTCGTTTCTAACTGCGGGGCCAATTCGATGAAACAAAAAGTCGTTGACCAGATTTACCTGATTTTGTGCTCTCGGAGTACCCCATTAACCTAATCAGCTCATAAAAAAGGAGATTCACTTGCTGAGCAGATTCTTAACTCAGAAAACATGGACACCAGACGATTGAATACAGGTACAGGTTTACATGTAGTTAGGGTTGTTGTAAGTAAACAAATCAAGTCGTTAATAATGGCGTGTTCCATACCCTAAAGTTCGATACTAGTACCCAGCCAATACCGACCACAAATTTGCTGTCAGCTGGCTGTTTAGGATGACTATCCTACTGCGTCTTTTCACAGCCAGTGTAACTTTTCTCAAGAATTACTTTGCTGGTTCCTATAACTGTTATTTATTTATCTGAAAGATACCCATCACAGCATTTAGAACAATTTGGTGAAACAGTTATTTTTCAGTAATTCCTTCCCAAGTCCTTTGCAGATTAGATAGGTAAAATTAGAAAACAGATAACAATTATAAAAATCACAAATCACGTACACTGGTTTCTCATCGATAAGTGCAAACAAGTCCATCCGTTAGCAATACAACAACTGATGTCGGCAGGAGGGGGTGTATTGGCCGATAGTCCATAAACAGCCGACCACCGTAACTGTAGTTTACCCAGCAGTAACACGACCTTCCCTTATACGTTTCTTCTCTACTTTTTTTCTTTTTATAGGAAAAGGAAACAAGAAATGGTACGATTCGACAGCCATACCGTTCATGGATGAAGATCCCCAAGCTGACCGTCTAAATGAGATGATATAACAATCGCCCGTCAAAAGTAAACGAACAAACGTATGCAAATACCTGTGCCACATTTAAAGCCATTCACTCAAATCGGTTGCATAACCTCACGGTTTCGCATCAAATAGCCGCTGTTCAATGCCCACAATCTGGAAGACTGTAAACGAAGGTTATTGTATGGTTTCCAATTTATACAATCTGAATTCTCCAACTTTTCATTCTCGCTAAACGTTGGCAGATTCTCGCTGTACGATTGTCGGGGATTATTGGGTGTGTTGTACAATTGAATTCAGCCGTGGGATGGGCTGATGGTGTGATGTTTCTTTTAGAGAATACTTGAGCCCTTACGAAGCTGCATTTATCGTACGCCATGCTATCGCGTTGAAAGAGTAAGACAGGAAACTTCAGTAACAGCAATTATTACGATCCACAACAAAGCATTGTGCGAAAAAAAATCAATCCAATTTATTTGGACAACTCAGGTCAATACTCACTTGTGCTGGAATTCATCGTAATGTCATAAGAAAATTTAAAAAAACTGAATCTGGAAGAATACACCGGATCTGATTAAACGAATTCACCTCTGGTTTTCACGAGGATGTCACCCTTCTTGTAGATCGGTATGATGACGGGTTCACACCAGTCTGTTGGAACCTGTTCTCTATTCCACGTTGTTCTCGGGAGTTTCGTTAGGTCCAAAACCAAGGCTTTCCATCCATCGTCAACAACCAATGGGGCCGAAGGCTAAGACCTTTCGAGGTGACTGATTTTCTCCATTGTAAATGGTGGACTGATATCCACTGATAGCATTTGTCCAACTGAAGCAGGTAATGGGACGTTTTGTGCCGGTCAGCTGAACTGTGGCTTAAAATGCGCCCATCGCTCAAGATGACGTTGCTGACTGTGAATCAGTGTGCCGTCAGACTCCTTAATTACCTCACGCCTACTTTCCTGGGGCCTGTATTCCTAATTGGACGGAAAAGATTGAGACCATTACCGATAGCCGCAGCCTTCTCCATCTCTCTACACTTCTCTACCTAACAATTCTCGCGGTCATTCCTCAGCCTCTTGCTGAACTGGCGTTTAAGGGATTTGCGCTGTGTTACATATGGTATCGGTAGGGAGGGTTCTACGGGTGACCAGCATGGCAGCCGAGGTCGACGAGATTCACCGTTTGTGTTTTGAACCTGCGCCAGGGTGAGACGTTGTTTGTATTGATATTTGCATAGCTTCCTTGATTTGCTTCCAATGTTTATTGAGTCCTTCGACTGGTGGTTGAACTGACAGGCCATCGGAGAGCTCCTCTTCGAAGGCTGATTTGCAGCGGTCGTTGGCACTGTATCGTGAGTATCCGTTGTCGGTGGCTTTTTTGCGGTTGTTTGCCAGGCGTAAGGAGAATTTAGCTCGTAAAAAGGCGTGGTCTGTATCCACAGCTGCTGACCAGTTAGAGCGGCAGTTTTTAATTCATCCCCTCCAGCGGTAACTGATGGCGATGTGGTCGATCTGGGTTCAGCGCAGTGAAGAGGTTGGCGGTTTCGATGTAAGACGGTGTCGTTTCTTGTGTGAGAAGTTCGTGTTTGACAGAAACAATTCGTGGTCCGCACAGAGTTGAAGCAGGCGATCTCTGTTGTCCGTCCGGTTGGCTGGGATTACATGCGGTCCACCAAGAAGCCTTTCTGATTAGTCCAGGGATCTCGCTTGAGCATTGAAGTCTCCGGCGACTACTACGACGTCCGTTGATCGAACACCTTGGAGTAATTGAGAAAGATCCTTGTAGACCTCATCCTTGATTTAGATGTACTGCAATCGGTCTACGCATAAATCAGTACGACGAACGAGCATCGACGTTGCATCCTGTAGCTGTCAACCCGTACTGAACCGCTGAGACGTACAGCGCACAGTCGGCTACTGACTGCGCTCCGCTTTAGAGCAATNCAATTCCAACACCAGCGACACCGCGAGCTTCGGATGCCGAATCGCCTGGCACACGAAGGGTGAAGCGTGAGGTTGAGGTTGGATCAGGAGAACGCAGGGAGATAATGGAAGTAGGGTCTTGTATGTGTGTTTCGGGGACGCAGCATACATCTAAATCAAAAGTTTCAAGGGTTCTAGCCACGACAGATTGTTGACCGATCTGATAAAGTACAAACAGTGAACACAGCTAAGTGAAGGGGATTTTGGCTTTAAAAATCCTATAGCTTCTGATTGTCTGGCCCTGCTTGTAATACGCTGATTGATATTCGACTAGTGGCGTAAACAGGAGGCATCTAGGATTATTCGGGATTGAGAAAAAAGAACTAGACAGATGGGAAAGATGGTTTTCCAAATGGGTACCTAAGACTCTAGGGCACGGCATACTTCGCGGCAGCCCACACCGACGAAGGGTTTTTCTTTGGGGACCCTAACCGGAGCCTTCGACTCAAAAGTCTGACCCACAAGCCAGTGGGGCATAAATTCGGCGCGAGAGCATGAACGAAGCACCCGGGTAGGAGCTTCTAGAGACTTGTCACGCAAGGCCTTTAAATTAACGTTAAGTTTGTCGTTCGCTGCTGCGTTGATTATCCGTCCGCTTTTCGGGATCAGCACCTTGCCTCATGCACTCAATGAGACAAGCGGAACGTGGACGGGACAGCACCTTATTTGCCGGGGTCTGTCCAGCTGGGGCGGGTGGTAGCTGTCCAGTGAAGTGAGAAAACTTCTCCCACCGTCGAGAGGAAGCCCCAGGCACCCCGCTCTTACGTCCATCTGGCGGAGGGTTTTGACCGGTAAACTCCCCCTCGCCGTGTTTATTTGCTTGCGTCACGGGAAACCAGGAGTTGCCCAAGCAGTTGGCTCTGTGAGACTGAGCATTGTCTGGTCTCTAACCGTTGACCTCTTAGGCATGATTCGATCTACGGTTGTGGTAAGCCATCCTGCGTAGCTCGCAGGGCCATGGAGGCACGCAAGCCATCACACCACGTCAAGATGTGCGATCATCCGAACACACCAACAACAACCTCATGTGAAGCAAGCTGTGGGCTGAAAAGCCATACAGACGAGAAAAGTAACTGACAGATAGGTATAGCAAGGAATCGGGAAAACAAACCCTCTGCAACAACGAAAACTGGCGTGGCGCACAGAGATAACGACAGAGGCTGTTAAGGACAAATCGAAACAAACAAGGTGACTGCAGCCGACTATCAGTACAATGCTGATATCCCCATCAAGGTTATCGAGAGTGAAGGTGTGCCACTCATCATTGTCTGATACAAGCTGAAGATTAACCAACATAAATAGTGCACCACCCTGCCGTGTGGTACCCATGTAGCCATATCCCAGTGAACGACCGCCTGGCTTCCTTTTGAATTGTGATCAATACACGCGTCCGTCGAAAGTTCGTTCCTAATTTAGGAAATAATTTGTAAATTTGGGTAAGGGAGTGTCGCACAGGTTTAGAGTGCAAGTGCATCATACACAGAAAATTCTGCTCCTCCCAATAGACACCGACGATAAAACGGGATTATGAGAAGTCGACGTGATACAAAAAGACGGCGTTCTTAACCCATTGATCCCATGAAACTAACCTCTTCCTGTCACCTATTTCTTCTATTAATGACTCCCCAAGGATAGCGATTAGTCAGCTCAACGGATATCACACGTACCGAACCAACCAGTGACCTGCGACTCTAGTGTATAACCGGTGTAGCAACCAAATTCCTTGCTTTGTCGCGCGTACGCTTGTGGGCATGGTAGTCGGTAGGTTGCGTGGAACATTCGTTTCAGCTCCGTTCGTCCATTCTAGTATAGATTCCATTAGGATTGTCTATATCCCCGACCGCGCCTCTCGCCTGTGTTGGAACCACCTCCGGCAACGTCCTACTCTTTCACTACCTAAGCCTCTGGATTTCAAATGCGTCTGAGCTTAGACATTTACTGCTACTGCTACATTCGAGAGGTTTATAATCATTGTCATCGTACAGCGAAATGCGGTGAACTTCACTGATCGCTGCCGAACTCGCGATGTAAACAAGGACAGTGGTAAAATTTAACGTGGACAGGGATTGGACCTATCTTGAGGGAAAGGTGAACCTCTATGGTCAACACAGTGCAAAATCGAAGTTTAAGTATATCGTTTCGAGCTTTCTGGCCTGATAAGAAATGACAACAAGAACGCCACTGTTGTCGGTTCACTGTCATATCCTTCAGTGTCTCCAACCGACTAGTGCGGATTCTTTCGGGCCCCGACCCGGAAGTCGCAAAACACCTACTCTGCCTAATGGCTCTGTGCATTTCTTCATAACTCACCTCCACGTGCCTCCTTCCAGCCCGGAGCGGCTACAACGAAAAAGGTCCGATGTGGCAGACGGTAGTTGGGCATAAGCAATATGAAGTCCAATGACCTGAATTCAATGTGCTAGCAGGTTTATATCTGATAGACTTCCAAACACACGACGGTTTTCTTCCGGATTACTAATCCGTTCACTCCATTCAACGTGGGCAAAACTGCGTAAACACCGACAGTCAGAAACCTCTGGTCTATGGATATCTTCTACCTGCAAATTCAAGATCTAATTCCTGGCCATTTAGTTTCAAGGCGGGAGTAGGCGACACCGAACCCTATAACATCGCTTTGCCCTTTGAAGATGTAAAGCACATGTGGAAACCGGATTTGTTAGTCTATCAAGTGCACTTTGCGCGTCCTTCATGCATGCGAACAGACAGACGAGTGGTTCATAAACTTTTCTATTAACTAACTGGCTGTAGTTCTTTCCGCCTGCCGGATGCAAAACAGCCATTGACCCTGAAAAGTCATCACTAAGAATATCGCAACCCTCAACTGGAGAGCACATCCAGTTTTAAGCTACTAGTGTTAGCATTTCTCAGAACTATGCGCATTCGAAAACACTATGCATCATCATTGTACAGAGAAATACAGGGAAGCGAACCTCAATGACCGTTGCCAAACTCGCAATGCATATGCACTGGGGTTTGATGGACGGGCACGGCCAACCACTGAGCAGGAGAGCGATTAAGGTTCTCAACCAAAGCCTCAAGATATGATAAGAACCTACTTGCAAGGCAGCATGTGGAGCGAAGTGGAGGCCTACTCACTTGGATCAATTGCTCCATCGTTTTTCATCCACTGAAAGGCGAATTCGTTGAACCCACAAACTGGACGTCGTCCGACCTCTACCCTTCGACCTTCCAGATAAGATCCTCTGGCTTGACAAAAGCCATCTTGTGTAGCTCGTCGGGGCATAGAGGTGCACAAACCATCACACCGCATCAAGGCGCAGTTTCGTCGTGATGGGTGTGCAACCGGGGTTTTCTTACTTTACTGAAAGTCACCCAAAACCACAGTCAAAGAGCATGAACCACGTTGGCAAGTAAGAGTGTAATGATAAATGCTTACAATGAACGAGTAAAAGTACAGCGGTATCAAAATCAAGTACACTTAGTTTGTTACATTATCACCATCTTCTGACGTTTTCGCCTCGGCTTCGGGTTGATTTTCTGCAATGAAAGAGCGGAGCTCCTCAATACACCGCTGCCCGCGTTCGTGAAGAATCTCCTTCAGCATGGGCATCAGACGGCCTTCCAATTCAGCATCTTTACTGGAAGGAACAATGCAAACAGTTTGTTTACTGATGAAATCTGCCAACTTCACAATGATCAGATTGTCTACTACAAACCAGGCACAGTTGCGAAATTCCTATCAAAATGGATATCAAAGATTTCGCTACACAACAGCAACGAATAAGCACAAACAATACCAGAAAACGACTCGATGTTGAAAAGGATGGATGCAGTATTCTGGGCCAAGCTATTCATTTCTTGGGTTTTACTGATTCCCGTCAATACGTCAATTTTGACGCTCGGATGGGAGATAAAGAAAGCCATCGTACACATTTTGATGACACGGCTTTTGAAACAAAGCCACTCAACAGTTATGGAATCTCGTGAAGTGTACGTAAGTACACCAGCAACTTCTGTTCTGACTGATTTGATGAACAGAGGATGAGGAAAACCTCGCAATCACGAGGACTCGCTGTTCAGTAGTGGAAATCGGCAACCTTAGACCTGGGAGTGGTCTTACGTAAATGAAACCCACTAGGTTAGGCGTGGCAGTGAACCGGACGAAAGCAATGCTGCCTTTCGCTCAAGCGACTCGTGGATCCCTTCTGACTAGCGTTATTACTCATTGGCAATGGACAACCCGCTCAAGTTACCATCTTAAAATAGCTGGCCTTTGGGTGAAAAACGAAACACTAACACTGAATATAAAAGCATCAACATTAGACTGGTGCACTACGGCTGCTACAGCAGCCTATAGGAAATTGCACCAGTGTCGAACTGGTAGGACTGTAACAAAAACTGGTTACGGTACACAAATTCGTTTTTTTTTAATACCTGGTCGTGTTGCAGCAATCTAAGAGAATACTCTCGGTAAACAGACCTCGTACAGCAGATGACAAAATCCAACTTACTTTGGTTTCAACTCGATAGAAAAGTTTTTACAGGTATGACGACAGATGCACTTTCAACGCCAACCCGTGATAGCAGTAGTGGTAGTAGTAGTAATAGTAGTGATAGTGATAATGGCCGAGCCCATAAACAGGAGCTCCGCACGAGAAAGCGTCAAAGAATCCGATTCAGGACATCAAAGATCGCAATCGTGCAATCGACAAACTGAATGATGCTGGAAAACATCAATTTGCAGGAAAGAGCACCGAACTAACAACAGGATGAGGCCGGATTTTCAATGTGCGTGTGAGTGATACCAGCACTGTTGCTGAGCTCAACCAAAGGGGATAGCACCAGAATTAACAATAGAAATGCGCTCCCTGGCAAGCCGGTGGAGATTAATTTGTCAAATGCCGAAATGATTTATTATTTGCTTTAATCATCCTCCGAGTAAAATGAATGAAGCAACTTCTCGCGTTGTGAATGGAAAGGAAAAGCTAAAAGTACCAGAATTCAGATTAGTAATTTTCCGTAATCATGGAACACGAAAGAACGACGAGCAACTTACCTTATTAATGTGCGAACAACAGTGGTGAATGCTTCACAATCTCTTTTGTAATCCTATCAAGTATTTAGGAGTAGGGAAAATTATCTTACTTGAGCCAATGTCTCTTTTCGTTGCCTGATTAAGTCAATGGGATCAACATGATTTTCATGAGCTCCTCCTATTTTCGCAAAAAAACAAAAAGAAAAATGATAGTGCAAATGACGAGATAGACATTTACTTAGCGACTCCATCTTTGCAGTATCATTTTTGGCGAAAATATAACTGACTGTTACCGAGTAGTATGCATGAGATGAGAATATGCGGTGAACATAGTACACGAACGTGCTCAACACGTAGCCCAGACGGACACACAAACACCTCAACATACTTCGCCATGAAATAATATGAGCGTGTGGCTGACTGTCACATTCTTCAGGGTGTATGATGGTTTGTTTTATTCGTGCATCACCTATCTGAAGTTGCATATAACCCCGATGATATCAATCAGTTATGGTGACGCGCGATCCTCGTATCGCGGCAACAGTTAAAAACGTGGAAAACATCTAACCGCACCTTGCATATTGTCAAGCAAATAAAAAGCTACCCTGAAGGAGTAGAAAGCTAAACTAGGCTCTCGGTAAAAACATCACAATCAATAAGAGGATGTGAAGTAAATACATTGTTCACCAGGGTTTACTGTTACGGACATCAGCGAACTCAGTTCACATGATCATCATCGGACAGCGGAGTATAGCGAAACGAACTTCGCTGCAAAGCACTACTCCGAGACATAGAGCGAGGAAAACAACCATGATAATTTCTTTATGACAGAAAAATTATAACCGGTAAAAGCTAAGCCCGGAAGTAGAAGTGACGAATCACTTGAGGGTGTTTGGATAATCGTGAATGGGACCCGCGAGAATCAAGCTGCCAAACGCTCAAGTTGAGTAGCTGTGTTCAAATCCCTTATCGAAAGATGCATATACTCCACAAGGGTAGGTAACAAAATAACTACACTCCAATCGGATATCGCACGCAATCTATGTGGCAGACAAAATCGCCAACTCTGGCGGTTTAGAAAAATTTCAAACGTTCTCACTTCATGCGATTCCTGCAGTTTTCAATAGAATCAAGTTACAGTGATTCAGACTGCCGGCAACCAGTTGACATACCTCGACTTCTACACTTAGACACGCGAGGTAAATAATTATGATGGTGCCAGCGACATCCTGTTGAATTACCATTATGGGAAGTTATTCGATCGATCAGTCAATTCTAACCAACCTCAGGACCTCGATGCCGGTGATTCACCACACCAGCCATATACCCGCTAACTTTACTGAAAAAAACTTCTACGGGAAGGCGGAGCAGGATATTCCTGTGGGATAAGAGGGGCGATCGTTTGTAATAACTCCCCATAATAAAACTTTGAACTTAGGCTTTCAGTACAATTGTTCGAGGAACCCCTGGAAAGTATCGAGAAGTTCATGCGAACATTTTCGCGAATCGCAAAAGCCCTTCCCGTCTGTACCTTAATAAGGTGGCTAGTTATTCAAGGTATTTTCATCACATCTTACGTGTCTAAGTATAAACCGTATCAAACAAATCATCGTGCGAAAAACTGTCCATGATACACAAATCAGTCTTTAGGTCTATAACTAGGTTCCCGGTGCCATAGTAGCTAGACTTTTGTGGGGAATTTATAACCAGTCTTTGTTTACCCAATGCTTGAACTGCCACGAAGCTGAATTGTGTGAGAACCGCATTTAATCTAAGGCTGTCTAAATCATTTAATTACACGATCCTTTGAGGGTCGAACTTAACCAATATGCCTCAATACCGGGGACAAGTCTATCTTAGGTCGGCTTGGAATGAGGTTTATAAGCCGTCTTGGACGAACTTCCAGCAGTTCATCGACCCAGCAGCAAATACTGGCTTCCCCCATGCACTTAACCGAAGTAACTTAAACGTGTTAAGACAGTGAATAGGGCTTTCACAGCAGAGGCTGCCCCAGACATTTTATCGCATGAGTATTGCGCGAGATGCAATGTAAGGGTGTTTAGTCACATACCAAGACACCCTTCTCCAATCATAATGAGACTTGTCTCAACGCACGTGGTAATTGAGAAAGCACAGTCTAGCTTCGACGATGATGTTGAAAGCAAATCGTCTGAGGCATTGAACTATCTTTCTCGTTGCCGCCTTGTGCTTCTCATACTAAAATTATCATTAGCGAAGCGGAGGTTTATTTATATAGTATCATACAAGAAACGGTACACCTTGTCTAGCATTGTCTTGTCTATTGAAGTGAAATAGGGAGAGTTACGATGTACGGCCAGCCTAAGGCATTTTGCTCTTCCGCATTCATTTTCACCCCAAAGGAGGAAACCTAGTGCTCGCTTCAACCAAGGTAGATGGAGATTAACTGAGGTGTATGATCATGGGACAGAAATGTAAATGAAGGGCAATTGAGTGCGTTTCACGAAAATCAGGTCTCCTGATTTCATATCTGTCCGATGCAAGTAAATAAATGCTATATATTATTTATTATTATTGCCAGGTCAGACCGAATGATGGAAGTGTATGCACTGTTGGATTGTGTACTACGTACTGGCAACAGAGGTTCACTTTCCCTGTTCCTTAACATAGACCCAATTACTATCCACCTTAAACATTATCACTCACCTTATATGCATTATGAGTTTGGCACTGATCGGTGTTCTCTACTCTACCGTGTCCCGTTGCTGCTGCTGCTGACCAGGTTAGCAAATTACTGATATCGATTTACTGATATTTTCCGGCCCTCTAACGCAGATGACACTTTTCTCGATCTGGTCGCAAAGACAGGCATTTTCCATATGCGTGCAGTTTATTCTGATAAGTTATACCGTTCAAGAAAGAATTATCAGGGTAGTTTAACTGTTTCATATGTCTGTGTTAAAAGCATCAAGCTTCTCTGCACATGTACCTTTTCCACAATCGAACTTCGTTGTTTACCGAATGAAGATCAACTAGTTGGTCCCAGCACGTTAGCTTATACATTCTGCACGCTTACTCACTTGAACGCATTGTTCTGCTGCATAGATCGTACCAAAACAGCTGTCGTCGAGATTTCGTGACTTCAGTCGTTCTTATCTAGGTTCCTTTCGTCTGTTGCTCGACGTACGTATTTGTGGGCATCGCTAGTCTACACATTAAACGTTTTTCAACAATAGTTGAATGTTCCTGCATGTCAGCATAAATCATAATCAAAAGACGGTAGAATGAACGGCCTTGTGGCTGCAAAGAAGTGACCAACCGGTCCCGATGCTAGCGCACGAAAATGTAATCCGCAATGATATAAACACCAAGTTTCGTGAATATTTATCAGTTGGGCTTCAGTTACCGTCAAGCTCAAAAATTCGCAAACGTCTCCTTGTGAGTGACTGATATCTCTGATATCATTGTCTTGCTGTTAACTGAATCGACTAAGGATGTAACTCGACTTGAGGATGACTGCAAAGCCATTACAATCAAATTTAGTAAATTAGAAAACAGGTCGTATGGAAGATGTCTATTGTGAGTCGCGAAGATCACCGTGCAGAAAATACACTTACCTTTAGGACTAATCTCATCCTCCGACTGTTGTTTCCTTGACTTCTTCGTGACACGAGTGCTCTCCGTTTCAACTCGAGATCTGGGATTCGGCACATCTGAAGCACTGGATGCTTCCCCAGACAACTCGCGTTTCTTTCTACTTCGACGAGCGTTTTTATACGCACTATCGCTCTCCGTATTAGCACCATCTCGACTGACGCTATCTTCCGGGCTTCTCCAGCGAGCACTAGGGGGCGACTTCTGGCGATCAGCCCGGCGGTTATACGCACTGCGAGAGTGGTCATCCAACAAATTCGTTTCCGGATCTCCTGTTCGCTTTGAGTTTCCAAATTCTGAACGCCGGACTGGGTCCGCATTGCTGCGAGCAGACCCTTTTGTGCTGGTCTGGCGGTCGTAGGACGAGTCGCGATGTCGATCCGATGAATCAGGTGCATTGATATCCATGTGAGGTCGTCTAATCGAAGGGCTTAAGTAAAAATTGAACAATTTGAGTATGCGGCAAAACCAGTATCAGACGATCGATAAAGATGTGCCAAAAAATTAGGTACCTGTGGGATGGGGAATTTACTTCGCGTTTTCCTCGCCGACGCCTTGACACTCCGTGATCATCAGACAAACCAACTTTGTCTGAGGAAGACCCTCTGGAATACAGCTTATCACGTTGATTTGCTGCACCAAATGGAGGCGATAGCGAACGCAAACGTTTACCAAGAGTATCTCGATGTAGGGAACTGTTTGATTCGTTAAATTTGCCACGACTCCCTCCTGACAGACCTGAGGAAGATGATCCCAAGGAAGATCGTCGAGAACGTCGGGGAATACGACGTTCAGCATCAAGCTGCGAACGACGATTTAACTGTATTAATCCACTGACAAGTGAAGAACCACCCTCTGGTTCTGGAGCTGGGGCGTTAGAAAAGGCTGAGAAATCATTTCCGCGAGAATCACCTGTGAAACGGAGAATGGACCAATCAAGTAGCAGCAAAACACAGATGCAGAGACGAAACGCAGGGATCATTAGGAGAAACAGGGTACACGTGAAACACGGTGTTAGAAATACTGTATCGATACGCGAGTTGTATCCACGGTACTTTGCTAGTCTTTGCTCGTACATACGCAACCCGAGGTCAACAGCAATATAGTCAGAACGTCTCGGATCTGTCTATAATAATTCCGTGATGATAAAACAATACGTCAACATTGTAGACAATAAGTTCGAGCAGAAAGGAAACGTACATTCGAAATAATTTGACCAGCAGTCCAAAGAGTAGCACCAACGGGTGGTGGCCCCGACAAAACAGTAAGCAAACCAAGATCAAACCAAATCAGACTGATTAATCAACCAATAAAAAAGCAGGTTTTCCTAACAGTTTCACAATTATCAACAGTCAATAGTAGCAATGGAATAATTAGAGCTGCACAGAATGTCATACCCAGCACTAGGTCTGAAGACTAGCTGAGGGGCAATTTTTGGCTAAAATGGAGACGTTTGTTGGGGAAATGCTCGTTAATAAAAAGACGATGAGGTGTCTGGTGGCATACTCATGACGAACACGCCAGTCTTCCGGGTTGGGGTCCAAGACTCCAAGACTTGACGGTTGGAGACGTTGAAGGTCGGGGTAGCCAACCGACAATAGTGGCGACCCTGCTGTTACCTCATTAGTCCAGAATGCCTGAAATAGTGTATGCGCAGTTGGACTGTGTACTGTGCTGACTACAGTGGTTCGCTTCCTTTTTCCGTCCCTGAATTGGGTTTAGTTCTTATTCTTTTTACACATTATCGCTTCTCTCAATGAGTTTGGCGGCAATCAGTGAAGTTTGCCTCGCTATATTACGCTTTACAACGAACACACCAGTAACGAGAACCTGTAGGTCCATCATTAACTGGATGTAATACAACACTACGTACGGTAGTGATGTAGGAGGCAGAAAAAAGCATTACTTTGGTGATCAAATCAAATTTTTCGTGGCTATTGGTCAAGCAGCTAGCCACGATCAAGGTTGAATTGGAGTCCCGGTGAGGGTGATTAAAGGGTGAAAATTAAACAATCAAAAACTGCTATTGATGGAGATTCGCCGGGCAGCGTTGCCAATACGGAATGAGTCACGGAAAAATGCCGATATCTGGGGTTATAACCAGTCGGTGATTCACTGGCAGATCACCTAAGGGAGTTGGCTAAAAACCAAACCAAACATTTCCTATCAGATCAGAATACTTGCGTACTGTGTCGACCACTTTCTCCACCTCCCTCCAATTAAGCACAATCCTTCCCAATCTTGTTTTTTATCGCATGTGTACACCGTGAGCTTCGCAGCGATCAGTGAAGGTCGCTTCACTGTAACTCGCTGTACGAGGATGACGAAATAGACCAAAAGGCGGAAAAATCACACCCCTGTTAGTGGTAGTGGTCATCAGCCCTAGTGGGCACCTCTGGTGTCTGATGCCGTCCGACCCGATGAACTGTGCACCGGACTCCGATGGATTGCGGTTTACAATGCCCGGCTGTCTTGCGGGTAGCCAAGGGCCTCGGTTGTGAACTCATTAAGAAAATTCACCTTTGGTCTGGACAGCCTAGCAGTACCACCATGGAGCAGATTTTGTTTATCAAGATTGTACCGTGATTTGTTTGACAGTCTTAACAAAGTCATAAAAATATGAAATAGAGAAATGCTTGAGACACTAGGCGACATGGCTCCCTACAATCGGAAGACATTAGATGCAACTGACCGTAATTCAACGGAGATGCGGCGCCACGTGAACGCTGGTAGTGCATTTTCTGGCCAGACATTGCGCGAACACCGGTGTTAGGACGGACTTCACCATGTGAAGAACGTGAACTGCTGCTACTGCCGCTGACAGATCGGGCAGTTTGCTTCCGGGATTGGCGAGAACCGATATTCTGTCCATCCGAAAAACCTCGTGCATTCCCTCGGGCATTATGATCAGCATTAGAACCAGATACTTGCCTGATGCAAGAGAACGAAATAAGAACAATCTAGTTCAACAGGCAGTTAAATTATGCAGAAAATGTTAAATGGGAAAACTACAAACCTCGATTGTCACTTGGTCATCACGAACAGTTGGATTTACCTTGAGCTTGAACGTCTTGGATGTAACGGTTGCCTAATGGGAGGAATTAGATCAAAAATGTCATCTGGGTCAGGAGCGGCTCCTGTTTGAGATCATTACTTCAGAACCTACAACGAACCATTCGCATCCTGCTCTGAAAAATGTTTGCATCTGCATTCTACACAAACAGATACCACCAAATGTCCTGAGGATAAGGGCGTAAGCTGTGCAAAACAAAAAGACGGGACCGTCACTGTGATCGATAACCCATCAATCTGTAGTCCGTATGGTTGGGGGTGGGTGTCTAGGGTTGCGGCTGGTCACCCTGCCCTTGCACCTCACGAAATGCCCCCATACGACCAAGCGTCTCAAAGAGCCTCTGTTGAGGAAGCCCTACTCACTGCCTTCTCGTGGCGGCGTTTTCCCACCAAAATGAGAGGACGAGAAGCCGATATCCGGGGCTATAGCCGAGTTGGTGGACCACTGGCAGTTCACCTAGGGGAGTTGGCCAAAAACCCTGATTCCAAACCAACTATGAGGAGACGTACGAACCACACCCACACCTTTTCGGTTGTNTCGGTTGTGGCAGTGGTCACCGGCTCGATTGGGCATTGAGGTGTATTGGGGCACCTTGGACGTCTGACCCCGTCCGAAGGGCGTATGATCCGATGAACTGGACACCGGCTCCCAATGGACTGCGGTTTTCGCACACCGCCCCGCTGCCTTGCGGGTCAGGCTTTGGCTAGCCGAAGGCTCCGGTTGTGGATTCCTCAAGAAAATTCACCTGCCTTGGCCTGGGCAACCTGGCAGTACTCAGCCCACAAGCCAATCATGGAACATTTTTCTTTTATGAAGATTATTGGACCATGATTTGTTTAGTACACAGTCTGTCCTTAGACAAGTGTGAAATATATATATAATCTGTAATCTGACTGCAATTACTCTTTATCGCGTGGTGATGAGCCCAAGAACAAGACTCACTGGTAATAATGATTGTCTCTTTACGTCTAATGCTTATTTATTGAATATACAAATGTACATTCAGCATTCAAGGGGGACCGCGGCCATACAAAGGCTGCCTGGGAAGACGGGCGGCGGTGGAGCGGTTCGAACCCGTAACTCGGGTCACAAGTTGGTGACCTAACCACTTGGCCACCACCGCCAATAACAGATGTGATCACATTCCGGATTCAGAATTAGGTGGCATAAACACATACTGGACACGACTGCACATTGAAACACATTCGCCACAAAGAGAATAAGACGTGAAATCGAACGTACCGGCTGCGAGAATGGGACCGGGATCGTGACTGACCAGAAGGACTGGCGCTACGCGATGACGATCCTGTGAAAGACCGACTTCGTGAACGACTGTATCTTGCTTTCCCTGACTGACCACGCAATCCGGAATTTTCAGCAGCACCACCTGAAGATGAAGAACCAGTTCTAGCCCTTCTTCCGCTGTCATAATTACCAGGGGAATTGGCCATTCCACGCCTGTCCTGAAAATTTCGGAAATTTCCTCTGAATCCGGAACGTTGGAAAGACCTTCCACCACTTTGTCGTTGCTCCTCAAACACTGAGAGAAAATTGAAATCAATTCTACATGCTCTTACTTTTGGCGCGGGCCTTTTTAAGATCCCTGAACCAGGTCAATTCAACCGGATGTCCGAATAGCATGTTGTTATTGTACCTAACTGATAATACCGCTTGAGATGGAACTTACTTGGCAATCATTTCCCGGGCTAAATCATTGGACTTGAAACGTATGGCAACGGATAATCGCTTCCGATCTTCCGAGGTTGAGAAAAAGTCAATTGAGCATTTTGAATTTGACTCCGATGAGAAGTACTCCCTGTGAATCCATTAGGCATCTTGGAATCTTAACTTACTTGACCTTTCCTACGTCCGTGGACCCAGGAAGTCCACGTATGAAGATTGTGTGACGACTTGGAAGCACATTTCTGGGGTTAACTTTGTCAAATTGCTGA
>UZAN01049891.1:3194-21313 GCA_900618425.1 Echinostoma caproni
CCACTACTACTACTACTGTTAAATTCCGAAAAGGCGGTGCTGGTTGAGCACAGATCTTTAGTGCAGAATACAGATTGAACGTCACTAATTTTGCATGCATAACACGAAAAGCTCATCAGAAACATGCCTTCGCAGCACATCGCGGCACATGGAGCAATGGGTAGAGCAGGTAGTGTTTATTCTTCCCAAATATATTACTTGGTCCTTGATGGTCTTGTTCTATTTTTAATCACCGAAAGTTACCGACTACTCACACGTGAGTAGTATTTCACAACACTACTACTACTACTACTACTACTATTGCGATCATTACAGTCCCTTTCATTGAACTGGTCAAAGGGTTACCCGCATCAGCATGGTCGAGCTGTTTCGCCAAATGGTTTGGACGCATGGAACTGTGCTTGAACGCNAACGCTGGTGAAGAATATTTTGATGAAATATAATGCTTTTTTGTGTAACAAATAAAACCTTTTGATCAGCCCTGGTATTTTCAGTTTAGTAAGTTACGTTTCGTTTTACTCATTCGATTTTCACAAATATTATAACCTAATGAGGCATAAACTTTGTTTTTGGCTATGGACTTCACTGAGAGTTTGTTTATTCCCTCTTTTAGTTAATTCAATATTTACGATAAACAGCAAAGAGCACCGGACAGATGTTGCGTTCTTGTAAACAGCCAATTTCAAAATTTTGACCACTAATGGTTTCGAAGGAGAAGTGGATCTTACATAGCCTTATTTCCGAAAGCATAGAATTTCCTGACTTTATTGGCTGAAATGCATCGAATATCGAAGCGGATTTCAGTGTAAATAATAAACCTTTCATTGTCTTTGAAATAATATTCGGTTCTTTTTGCCCCACTGCTATTGAATTTGACAGCGGTTTCCCAAAATGATTAAACTCATGTGTCGCCTTTCAGATAGGTTGGAAAACGCTTGATGGTGTAAGCTCCTTTCATGAAGTTTATGCCGAATGACTGGTGGGATATAGGGTTAACAATGTGTTGATCCAAAGATGTTCTTTTGATCATATAAAACAGATGCAAAGTAAACTTAACTAGTGCTGTTTTTGGACAAATACATACAGATAGGATTTTTTGATCAAATGTTTAGAGAATTTGGCTTGAGGTGTGCTTCAAGGATAGCATAAAGCTGGAGAGCAGAAAAGAATGTTTTGGAAAGTTAACTTTATGACTAAAACAAACAGAAGTAAACCCTTATACTCTCGGTTAATAACTTTTGGATCGTTATCAAAATGCTGAAATGAAAGAATTGTTTAGCTTTTCGACAGTTGTTCAAGAAACCAGCATTATTGTTCCCAGTAAATCTCTACAGCAATTGGTATGCGATTAATAAAACAGTACGTTTTTTGTTTTGTAGATTTTGTTGTTTTTTAATCAAAAATTCCTGGGTTAATGAATTTATTTCTTCACTAAACTAGCATTAGGAAGGTAAACCGAATGATTGCAGAATATCGTATAGTTTTTCGAATATTTGTAGATAATTCTCTTGTGCGAAGGCGGTTATTTGCAAATTAATTGAGATCGTATGTCTACATTTGAAACCTCAACTGAAGATTTTAAACACGATCTGATTTTAATAATGAAAGCAATCATTTCGCTCCCTAGTTGGGGTATAGTATATTCGATAGTCAATTCTGAATGCAGCTTACAATCTTCTTCAGCATTAGTCATATTTTTCTTTTTGAAGGCAGTCGAATAAGCCACCCCTATTCGCCACTCAAAAAAAGTCAACGTTCGGAAGAGATTTGAACTTTCACGTTTACCGCACACACACACACCCCTCTTTGCTGACGGCTTTGATTCAGTGCCCCCCTCCTCATTCGTATGTTTCTCTCATCGGCTCCCCTCTCGTTCTTTCATGACCCGTTTGGACTTGTGGCTGATGCGAATTCAAAATTAAACCAGATCGTTGAGTAATTTTCGCTTAAGACGCTACATTGTGCGTTTTCGATCAAAGCATGCCCATGTATGCGCGTGCCCCCCCCCCCTCCTTCTTTTCCTGTTCCTGGTATTCGACAGATAACAAAGCCCGATGCTTGAAGCTCGATTTGAACTCGGCCCTGGATCACTTTTCGTACGTTTCGACTTCGGGTCTCGGTTTAATTGCACAGCAAACACCGCCAAAATATCTTGTCAGTTTGACCAGTTCTCTAATCGTCTCAGTGGCTCGCGTTGTTTTTTTAATTGCGGCCAACCAGATAATTCAAACCCTGAGAGGNTGAGAGGTGAATACCATTGCTCTTGTGCTGCACAAAGGGTGACTTCATTAAACTGCCTGTTCTACTGTGAAGCCAATCCACAAATGATCACCTAAAATCCCCAATAAAGAAGATGGGTCTTCACAATGACAAAACTTATGAATTTTAGTGTTATGAGTGAATGGTCCATTTCATTTATCTTATTAAAAAAATTATTGATTACTTAGCAGTTCATTTTTATAGTTAAACTTTGGACGACATAGGTATGGTTCTTCCTATTTTTCGCATGTGTTTGTCTCTGTATTCGCCTGGAGACCCATAGGTGGTTATAACCATCGAATACATGGCGCGATACAGCACGTTACATTTCAGAACAAATTTATGTGGTGAATAGCAATAAAAGCAGGAAACGGCCCAAAGGGAATGACAAAAACAAAAGACCCCTGCCCCAGTTGGGCCTCTGCAGTTACAAATCAAAATTATTTGAATGCACTACCTCAGTACATTTTCTCGGCAAACTTCTAACAAAATCTATGATCGTCCCACAGTCAATATTTCCCTACTCACGCTTATGTTCGACTATCTATTCACAATTGTCTTCTTATACATATGGTGGGTAAATAGTCTCCAAAACCTTCAATTTAGTTTCAGATGGAGAGTGCAGACTGGTCACTGCATTACATTGATCCCGTGGAACAATGAAAAAAATGCGTAATGGATGAGCGGTGGGAAGAAGCATTTTCATGTTGCGTGCATTTCAGCCCATGAGTAACGTTGTTCTGTGTGCAGGGATATCAGAGTAATGCTTTTTCGTTCTTTTGTACTCCTTCTGTGGTATACCGCTGAGCGTTCTTTGTAACTTTCTATCAACCCTGGTCATTTACCCTAGTCAAATATTTCACCATCCACAAGAAACTTGCGTTACTGGAGATAAGTTAGTTATTCTGCGCTGGATCGAATTCTTTCATTTGTGGGTCAACCCAAGCACTTTTTGTGCCTGCATTGCTCGTTGCATTTCAGTTACTCTCGTCGCAGCATAAAAATCAATGGGAGAGGCTAAACTACTGGGGCGCATCAAGTTATTCAGTACACATGAATTAAGTCACACGGGTTTTCAAGACAAGTCAAACTAAGGGTTATGCACTCGGAAGTGGGTATGTCGTTTGCTAAATCCACAGATCGAACTAACAATTATTATGATCTATCAGGTCCGTGTGGTTTTCTGAAATCTTCAATGCGAAAGCTCTGTTTTTATCCTTCCGGGAACATTTGCTCACATATTCGAACTCTCAAAGCAACTACAAGATCGTCAGTCAATCGTGATGTACACGTTTCCAGTGCGTGATGTGATGCAACAAATTTAACAAGGCACAGAACATTTATACATTCAAATGGTGTAATCCAACTGTTAGCCAACAGGAAATCAACGTGGATTTCTGAACTGAGTTATTTTGGTTATTAAATTAAAGTGAAACAGCTAACCTATCATTGAAACAAAATTCTGAAAGTGATTTTGAGGAAAGGCAAACAAACGTTAAATGTGCGCAATACCATGTACGGAGTTCACTGATACCAACAGACTCATAACTTTTCATCTCTGCAATGTAATCATATCGTGAATTTTAGGGAAATGTCCAAGCTTACCTGTTGACTTGTATCCTTATGTACGTTTCCATTTCAGCTACCTTACACTCGAGTCGATTGTGTTTTTTCAGTTTTTCAAGGTTAGAACTACATACTGTCCATTGCAATATGATGTAATGGGTGTCAAAGCAATAAGGTAGAATCACGTCACATATCTAGCGTAGTTGTAGTTTCGAGTACCGACGATTTCTGTGATCCATTGCATTGCAACGAAATTTACTATTGACATTTGATTCATATAATTTGATCGCTAGGAAAATTCAGTATTTTATATGACCAAATTTATTGGGGAATATCAGATAAATATCAGGGTAAATGTTGCGAAAACTTTAACCAAAAATGTTATGGCTTCATCTTCAATAATATTGTTTTTAACTCGGTTGTTTTAGTTATCTTATCTTTAAGCGCCAAAAGTTTTGCATTAAACTGCGTGCAACATTGTGTATAAAAGTTTATCTTTTCTACCTTATTGAGTTGCAGTCGAATTCAGCCGCATTTGCCGTTCGAGGATGGTAAATTTTACAACTGTTGTAGTGTCAGCTCGCCTAATTTCATCTCCGTACTCTTACAACGTTCTGCTCTCCATGACATCTTCGTAAAAACGGGAGTGTACAACTTGGAAACCATATTGTTATCTTTTTGTGATGCGATGTTGAAAAGACAGTCAAAAATGCTGGATTTTTTTAAAGCCGAAATACCTCAAATCAAATGTTCCTTGTAATTATCTGCGTAATCTTTCGTAAATTTTTACATACTTTATTTAAATCAACGGACTATTATGGGCGCATTGGTCGTCCACAAGGTTTGGCTATGCTCTTGTGAATGACCTGGCGTATAACGATTACGCATTGCGAGAATCCAAAAGTTCTTCAATATCTCTGTCGTTTGGCTGCAGCTCATTCGATTGCCTGAAAATTGCAAATAGTGGTCTCCTAGACTGTCGAAAGTGATTTCGCAGATTGATTTCTAGTCGATCCTTTATTATAGAGCTTGATAAATGAATTTAAGTGGCTCTGGTTTACCGGTAGTTCGGAAGCAAACGAAAATTTGTATTGAATAAACACGATTGACAAGTCTGTGAATTGAAACCCCATACTTTCTTCGATAGAACGGGAAATAAAATGAACGGCAAGATGAAACAGAGGGAAACTAGTGTTATGAAAATTAAGAATGATTTCTTTGTAAATTATCGGATTTGTTAGACTTCTGAACCGAAGAGCATGAAAGTATCATTTTTCCGACAGTAAGAAACTGACTATGAGAAGACCGATGAAACTGGTTATCTATCATTATGGGAGATTGCATGAAAATGTGCAAAACTATAGTTAGCTGGAAACAGTACCATTTGATGTAATTATTTTTGTTGCATGTTTTTGCGAAGTGGGAATTAAGTCAGCAATAGCAATAGAGAAAACAGATAAGGTTAGAGCACAGATTTATACCTGAAATCAACTTACACCAAGAGATGAAAATAATAATTCTCAGAATTGCATCACCAACTATTGCTGCCTTCCCGTCGATCCCGATACTTTTTTCATCCATCAGTTGTCTAATATCCTCCGGTGATTCTTATTTATTCACTTTAATATTGAACTTCTATCAAATGGAATTCTAAACTATTTAGAGATTGGAACATGAGTCCGATACTTTAAGAGACAATGGAGAAACACAGCATAAAATTGCATCCATGTATTTTACATAATGGCTCTCCCGTAGTTCAATGGATCCTTTATACGAAAGTTAAGATATTACTACGGTGGTGGGGTAATTGAGCTGGGAAAAACAGTCAGTGTGTTCGAAGTCGCTTACTATATACGCTCCAACACGTCGGCAACGGTGTTATTACAATTGCGGAATCACGTCCACCGTCGACATATCGCATATTTTTCTTAAAGGATAAAATGCAGGTCGATCTTACTTTGTTTGACAAAGTTAACGCAAAAACATCCAAAACATTCTACTACTATTTCGGTACACCGTCTACCCACTGCAGTTGAAACCATCACATTGACAAATGATGACTGTATCCAACCCCGTAAGGATCAGTGGGCTGTCTACGCAAGACAATATGGAAACCACCAGTGGTCATTAAACCTTACATGATTCAGCTGGCTTAGCACTAATCGTTGTCTATGCTTTCGTTCACATCCGTCGTGTAAATGTGAGCAATGGGCTCGCGACCGAATCATAAATCATGGGTAGCGCACTGAGTGCGTGCCCTTTGCATCATTCCTCACCTTCCCGGCCCTGAAGGGGAAACAAGTCCTTACCAAAGTCCAGTGGTATGTAGCCGATGTGCCTAAATTCTTACCACGATGACGACTTAGTGATGTGATCTCGACTACATCTGACAAAGAGGGATCTCCTAAACGTACCGTCGAATGGACACATTTACCTGAGGGAACCAGAATGATCGATGATCAAACTGAAGGATTCACGATTGAAATGGGCTGGCGCCTACATGCAGGCGCTTTACTGTTGTGGCCGGTATTTACTCCATTTGCTTCGATTTATCTGTCACACCAATATTCGCGGAGCACTTCCGGTCAGCTGATTGAGATGAATTTTGGGAGTCAGTTTTCAGACATTCACTGTCTGATTTTCACCGGAATACTGTAATAAATGTATTTTGTGTTTCATCCATCGGTATGGGGATATTGTGAGAACGTAGGGGGAGTACAAGAACTACCTTAGCGCCAAGCCCGTACTCAACGGAGTCACCAATGCTTGAACTAACCATGTGATGTATGGAGTGGTGTTAACGCAATCGATGGATCTTAACGGGCGCGTTTGCCCCTTCCCATGTGGGAATTCTCAAGTGGATTCATCAGCGCGCGAAGTATCCACTCCGTTGGGTACATTTTAGTATACAGACAAAGGCCCATTTGAGTGTGTGGTCGCATTGTTCGAAGTGGCGTAGGTGTTTTGTTTAGATCGTGACGGTTAGGTTTTCTTTGTCCAAAAACGGGGGCATGTCTGCCCGGACAACAGGGCGAAAGTATACTTGGTCTGATGTGGAGCATGGTAAAGGTACATCTCTGAACTATGAGATCTATTCGCTTTTAGAGAGTGATTTTTCCTGCACAATGTCTATCAAGGCCACCGGTAGTACATAGAATCAGTAAATGAGTCAGAAATCGGTTTGGAAATTCAGACCGCATAACCGTAGGCAGGAGGTTAGTCATTCGCCAACCCCCATTATGGCCGAATTTTGTGAAATGCCATTAGATTAGTGAATACGTAGTTTTATAAACTTGTCAGCAATGTTTCGATAGCGAGTTTTTAGTTCGTCTAGGTGCGATAATTGAAACAACTGCATCAATAACTTTTCAACATTTCCCAAAAATTACATTAGAATACAGCTTTACCCATTGTTTAGTGATTGTTGGCTATGGTGTAGTAGCCAATGACTGAACTTTACCATCTACAACCTAAAGGGAAATGAACATCCTTCCGGCACACCCTTACCAACTAAGATCACATTCTATCCTAACTCATGACCCATGTACTGATTTGGTGGCCTAGTCTGGTTCAGGTTAATAACTGATCTCAAAAAATGAACTTTTCTTTTAATTCAGCTTGAATAACAGTATTAATTTATGCTGTAATTACGGTAGAATAAATTTGCATAACAGATTGAAGGGAACAGATGAACATTAACATGAGATGAAAGTACAAGACACTAAAGAGTTATTTAGTGAGCACAAATGAAAGAAGTTACTCATCATCTTAAAATAAATATCAAACCTCATACAGTTATCAAAAAGGGACACTGAGTCGTGTTTAAAATAAGGATTGTCAACGGAAAAATATTATAATGCATTCGTTAAGTAATTGTGTTTACTAATACAAAGAACCCTTGAGATAATTCTGATTGAAATGAGGAAAAACTTATTCACACGAATCAAGAATCGGTAGATTTTTTAGTGGTTACGCACACACTTTACAGAACTTACGTCTTCAAGCGGGCGAAACAGACAGGGATAATTCATTTTCGTCTGTTCGTCAAGCTTGACAATTTGTTTGCGAACGTTTCATCACCAGCCAAAATGACAATAACTAGTTGGTTTCCTCTTGCAGTGACAAACTGAGTTCAATGTAATGGAATTGCAACTGGTGTCCATTGTGCTGTCCTTTTTTATCGCCCCGCCCCCACCCCAAATTTACCATCATATGCAAAACTGTTCAGTCGGCATTTATAACATGATAGAATTGAGAAAAAACCTAACAGGATTGTGAAATGACTGAATTACAAACGTGCATAAAGTGTATCCCGTTGTTCTCAACTTAGTCACGCTAGATTTTCCTTTGCAGCAACGTAACTGTCACAACTTTATAGTTTTATCAAGCTGAACTGAACCCGTTTATGGAACTAACTCATATTGTATTGTACCGTTGTAGAAGTCGCAACATACACAAATAGCGAATTGACGATCACAAATCACTCTTGTATTGATCTGCTGAAGTCTACTGACACGAGGTGAAGGAAGAAGACCACTGAAGAAGGGATTAGTTTATTGCAAGAAATCAACAGGATTAAATAATATGTGCAAATAAACTTGATCGGCTAACCAGATCTTCACAAATTGCCTTCTTGTTTTTTTCTTCATCACACAGCTTCTGTTTGAACTGTACGGCTTCTTATTTGTCAGTACTATTTGCCTTTGATTCGTTTTCCTGAAACTCAAACGCGTAGTCACTTTGCTAGCGTTATCCCGCAGGTTTAGATTACAATAACTCTATTACTGGTACAATCACAAAATCCTGCTTTGCAGTAAAATAGAGTACACACACAAACCACCGCATTAAATAGATCACACAGAAAAAGATTTTCATTCACACAGATAAAAAATAAATTTGTTGTCTAGGATTGAAACGGAGTTCATCTGTTACCTTCTACCTGTTGTTGAGTACTTGTGCAGGTATGACAGGGAAGTTCATATATACGTTTATGCGAGTAGATGGGGGTGTCCTAAGTTAGTCTTCATAGAGGGATTGGAATGAAAACAACTCAGTCTGCAAATGGTGCTAAATTTCTGTGAGAATCTGTTCTGCACAGATGATACAAGAAACAATACGGTGATCGGAAATTTTAACAGCTACCTCATAAAAACTGGAGAACCGCTACTACTGCTAATAATAAGACTGTAAAATCCTGTTTAAGTAAAGTAGAATAGTCGGATGCAAATAGAGCAAGATAGGGAAATCACAATGGTGAGTAATAGTTCTAGTTTGCGGTTGCAGTTATGGGTGTGAGTTGATTAATTAAGCGCGTTGCCAGTAGTGACTTCCATGTTTGTGACAGAACGTGTGAATGACTATTATTAATGCTAACCACTGGTTGGGTTCAGGACCGAATGTGAAGAGGAAAGCTGACTTATAGGTGGAGGATCTTAGATAGGAAAAAAGAAGGAAGTAATTGACACAACACGACATAATAAGCCTACGTCGAAAGAAGGTAGCATTAGATTACAAATGTCAAAACCGTCACTTAGTTGTTTCCAACCCGTAGTTGTTCAGCTATTCCCAAAATGCACTCCTTACGGGTAAGTTGAGGCAGCTGATATTCAAATTTTCAATATTAGTTTCTACTTACTCATTTATAGTTAAGTAGACTCGATGATTATTCACTACGACGACTTAAATGTAGATAGAATAGCAGCGGTTCAACGGTGCACCACACGTAATGCACCTTTTATTGATGGTCAATGTTAAATTACACCCATTGGTGTGGTGCCGTAGTATACTGAAGAAGGTTTTATGTCCGTTGATGAGATGGTTTTGGTTGCAAACGATTATTTTTTATACTGAAGTTAAATCATACCAATGAAGGGAAAACATTATCTGTACGATAAATTTACTGCGAAAAGTTGCTAATGGAAAACCACAAGGGGTGACAGAAACAGGCCAAAGAAAAAATCCATCTTTCGGGCAGTGATTGACCAGAATTTCAGAAATTCTTTGAGGGCAGTGTCGTACGATGAGGCATATGTTTTGAGGAAGTGTGAAGTTTTAATTCAATCTTGCACGATGCTACAAATAATAAATTACCTTGTGTAACCCATTTGAAAAATTACATAGTCGTTCAGCCCCTTTGGAAAATTAAATCGGATAATAGAACAATCATCTGAATGAATTCTTAGAAAAATAAAGAATTTTGAAGTTCACTTCAGGAATTCTTGCCTAAGTTTCTTCGGAATCATAGTATGAATCAATGAGACAAACGGTCAGACATGTTAAAGACCATTTGGTTTCTGTTTGCTTCGATCAACATTATCCTCGTGAGGGCTACACTACCAGGTTTCTCAAGCCAAGGCCGGTGAATACCTTCTTTCAGTCGGAACTTGACCTACAAAGTAGTTAGACGTGTGTGAAAAACGCAGTTCATTCGGAAACACTATTCTAGCAGTCGGATCTGTTTCGAAAGGTCAACACGACATCCACTGAGCAAATAACTAGCTAACTGTCATTCATGCCGATATCTGAAAAGACTTAAAACAGTATT
This sequence comes from Echinostoma caproni, assembly GCA_900618425.1. NCBI lineage: Eukaryota > Metazoa > Platyhelminthes > Trematoda > Plagiorchiida > Echinostomatidae > Echinostoma > Echinostoma caproni. The sequence goes on from UZAN01049891.1 coordinate 13,564, forward strand.
TGTGATCAGTCTCGAAGTGAGCATCATTTTACACTTCTATTAATGAGCTTACCATTCGATGAATTCTAATAAAATATTGGATGACATTCTTTTTTGAATTTTTTCAATGCATGAAATTGACTTAAGATACCAGGAGGATTGAAGCTTAAATAAGTGAACTACTCATAAGTAGCTAGATTGACGCGATGCAAAATATTTTGCACTTCGATCAGTACCCAAGATGTCGCGAAACACATACCTCCGAGGAAGCGATCGCACGTTGTAAAGCGAAAGGGTTTGCACGCGAAAGCAGCAGACATTTAGTATATTGATGACAATAACCGATTGCAATGGACTCCCATGTAAAGTTATGGACACCAGGTAGGAGAAACAGCTCTATACCTTTTCAACTTCAAGTGAGTCCGCCGTAACTTCAAGTGAATCTAACCAATCGCATTCCACTGGGAACCCCAGAAGATTATTGGTATTTCGGCCGTCAAATGTCACCGATTGGACCCCGTCCAGTTCGAATGAACTAACATCTCCGTAAACAAACAAAAGTACTTTTTGAGTGAGTTACCAAACGAGGATGAAAGTTTCGGTTGGCTGAGGTGGGCCGTTCTCCCCCCCCCCTCCACATACACACCCGGAAACGTTATGTTCGTGATCGTCGATCGAGTGTGCGTCATAGACACGAATGAATGAACTCGGAGTTAATTGACCTCTGCCGGTCGGGTAAGGAAGCGAATCACGCCAAGATTGATCGATAAGTCGGTCACCATACCCAGACGTGAATGTATGATTCATTCTATCGGTGGAGTCAGTCTTGGAGCTCAATAACTCAATGAGTAAATTCCATTGAGGCGGGGTTTCCCTCGAATAAAACCGATTCCTTTGAATCACATGCGATTGCTTACCTATTTCTGACATTGAAATGTACACTTGGCAAGTTACTTAACAATGGTAACAATGGCGAAAGAAGTAACAGTATTTCACCTGAATAGTATGAACCTATTCACTAGCTAACAGAAATCATATTTTTCTCTGTCATTCCCTGGATGATTAATACATTTAATCCACAATGCCAATGGCAAGAAGCTGTTATCTGCGGCTTCTCCCTTCATCGTATAGGTTGTTACCTTTATTTTATCATTGATCAACCCGTCGCAGTAGTGATAACAATGAGTCACAGTTATCCATTATCTCACAAGCAATGCTAACTCTGTACTGGGTGCTCCATATGGTATTAAGTAGAGGTCGGTAAAATTTCTACCCACGGTTGTCCTAATACTGAATGCCGAGTAAGAGAAAGGGTTCAGTGGCACGGCGGATGCCACTTTATAAGATATTTCCCATATGTGTGGTACCACGAAGGATTCCGTAAACGAGCTCCCCGTCATTAAGGTCGAAAGCAGTGACATTTTTTCTACTCTGAACTGATCCGGGTGGTTGTATAGACACAACCATTTTCACACTATTACTCAATTCCTTTGTAGTCATTGGTGTCTTCCGGATTATATTTATTCCGCTTGGAACCAGCCCGGCTTGTAGAAACTAGTGCACTTTTCGCAGGTAAACTTGCGGGCTTTTATTTTAGCGGATTAAGACGGTTGATTTGTTCGCGCGATCAGCGAAAATTCAAACTTGATGTGTTCAGTCAAACCAAATCTGTTTTCTCATCTGTCGTTTAGTCCATCTTGTAATGACTAATAACTGAGAGTTAATTTTAACTAACGGTGAAAGGGCAAATTAAGTCTACGAAAAAATTGAATAGGAATCGCGAGCTAGGGTACCCTTGACGAACGCCGCTGCTGGTGGCTAACTGCCTACTTAATTCGTAGTAGTCCCTCGCTCGACCTGAGGTGAGTATAGCGACCTCAGTAAGTTAGCGTACTTCTGGATATTATTTTTCGAAGAAGGGAACCCATCTGAGATTCGCGATCAAAGGCTCCTTTAAGGTCCGTGCAATTTACTTACAATCAAGAGCCATTTCTTGCTCGATGTGTTCAACACTGACAATGGTACGAGGCTCTTAGACATGAGATTATAGGGACAGATGAAACCAATTTCAATCTACATTGGTAAAGATGTTTAGGGTGCTCACCAAGAAGTCAATGGTGTCGAATACCAGTTCAAAAGAAAGAAATATGCACATCATTGGGGCAATGAATGCTGATGATTTGTTGAACTATGTTCTGAAAAGAGGATCCCACAACTCCGAATTATGTCTGTAATGGCTGCAAACGCTCATTGGTCAGCGTTGAGTGAGAATAAAATGATTTGTAGCATTACGAAAAGTTACATCAAAACACAGCTCCGAAATCAAAATGCCAAAATGATAGCGGGTGAGAATGGCCTGTTTGGAAAGCATTACTGGCGATACCGACCATGCATGTAATCATGTTTGCATACAGTATCCGACAGCTATAAAAATGTTTGATTTTTAATAGATTTGATAGCTAATTCTTTTTCCCTTTCACCGAACATTTTGTGAGAGATACAAGTCAGAAGGTTCCACCACTGTTGAAGTCAATGTGACGAGTAATTGAAAAATTTTGTAGAATTTTGAGCACATTTACAACTACAGTAGGCTGGTTTTACATTTGATGTTTCTGGATAATTTCATACGGAAGCAGGTCCTCGGTAGGCAGTGTTTTCCAGGGCACGTGATGATTGAAGGGAAATCAAGGCAGGCAATTCGTGCATTGGTAAAACCAAACTATCATACAAAATTTGCAGACTAGATTGGGCAGGTAAACATTTTGCATTTCGTTGGGGTACAAATGGTAAAAATCATCAACTACTGAGGTTTATCCCAGATTGATCAACTTAATCACCAACAATTGGATTTATTTTCATTTCGGACAGAGGAGTCATCTTTGATCCCAGTGGCAAATGATTCACGAGGAAAATCTAACTACAGTGGTCACACCCATTATCTTATGCGTGCTAAGTACCTCGTCAACTGTGTGTTTCAATGTCAGAAAAAGGTAAGCAATCGCATGTGATTCAAAGGAATCGGTTTTATTCGAGGGAAACCCCGCCTCAATGGAATTTACTCATTGAGTTATTGAGCTCCAAGACTGACTCCACCGATAGAATGAATCATACATTCACGTCTGGGTATGGTGACCGACTTATCGATCAATCTTGGCGTGATTCGCTTCCTTACCCGACCGGCAGAGGTCAATTAACTCCGAGTTCATTCATTCGTGTCTATGACGCACACTCGATCGACGATCACGAACATAACGTTTCCGGGTGTGTATGTGGAGGGGGGGGGGAGAACGGCCCACCTCAGCCAACCGAAACTTTCATCCTCGTTTGGTAACTCACTCAAAAAGTACTTTTGTTTGTTTACGGAGATGTTAGTTCATTCGAACTGGACGGGGTCCAATCGGTGACATTTGACGGCCGAAATACCAATAATCTTCTGGGGTTCCCAGTGGAATGCGATTGGTTAGATTCACTTGAAGTTACGGCGGACTCACTTGAAGTTGAAAAGGTATAGAGCTGTTTCTCGTAAAAGGTATGGATTCATTGGAATCCTAGGAAACATCTCGTCTTAAGAGCCACCTGAACCGCCCATCACTCGATTAATTTTCCTCGTGTTCCCCTTCTGCACTCCTCCATTACCTCCACACATCTACCTATGCACGCTGATGGGATAAGGCATACTTGCCCGGATCCATTTGGTGTAAGTTTGATTAAGCTGAGCGAGGGGGAGGTAAGCTAAAAGACTCGCCAGGGGCTTGATCACCCACATGAATGAGCTATCGGTCCTCTGACTCTCGAAAAATCCCGGCATTTCCGGAGCCCATGATTGCACAATACTGAACTGTCTGGTATTTTGCTATCAATGTTCTGGAACCAAATTGAACTGAAAAGAACTGAGCCATTGTTCAAATCTTATCTAATGCGGAATCCATTCTGAGCCTAAATTAATGAAGACCGCTCCCGTAATTCGACATCTGTAATATACAAAAGTGAGATGACAGTCTAGTTGCGGACTGGACGGGTAATCCTCTATTCGGAACCATGAATCCGAATGTTTTCGATGAGAAGCTCAATATTTCGTTCGACTTATGCAAGTATGCCATCAGTTGAAATCCTCACACGATCTAGGTGCAAGTTTTGAAAGAAGGAAGGAGAGAACTAATGAAGTGGTCTGGTGGAAATCAAATTTCACAGATATTCTGTCTCTCTTAAAGGAGGCCCTTGCTGTTATTTGCTGCTCTGTTGATTTGAAAAGAGGACTCAGTACGGCAACAATGTACGATTTCGCTGCATCCCAAATGGTGCCTATCGCAGACAAATACAATGTTTATATGTATTTATATTATATTATATTTATTATTTATTCTTTATATTCATATCATAACATAAACCGAGGTGAATAGGGGAATAGTTAGCAAGGCAAAGCAAGGATGATGATTAAGTCCTTCTGTTGACACAAGATTGGTTTTCATCGGTTGATTGTAATCTCCTCGGCGGTCCTGAGCATTCTGGCCCTATCATCAGTATAAATCACTCGAAATGATTTCTCTCGATCATGGAGGTGTTGCATCATCAACAAAGGCGTGGCAATGGAGAAGTTTGATGGTATGGAAGCACGGTCTTTACTGGTAACCGGCTATGTGGACCCTGACACGACAGCCTAACGGTGAACCCAGTTTGGAGTGTGTTCTAAAACCCGGATACATGATTGCCTTTCTGTTCTGCCTATGTGCGTGTCACCGCGAACACACCAGTTTAGTGCGAACAGAAGGACTTACTCGGTGACTCTTTCCCCGTTCACGTTGGTTTATTTCGTAATTCATACCAAAACCTTATATAAACATTGTATTTGTCTGCGGTAGGCACCAGTTGAGGTGTAGCCAATTCGTCCAGGACATAAATCATGCAATGCTGTTACATTAGTTTCTCTTTTTACAAAGCTTATTTTGTTTGTTATTCTTCTAATAGTGACACATCGGAATTTCGCCTTCATGTTTCACATCGATTATGGACATATACAGTACGACAAACCCATGAGCGTTACTCAGAAAGTGTTGCAGCTTCCGCTTCCTGATTTATGAAGTGAAGTTAATTTAGGTGCTTCTTTATTGTGGGGCTCTAATTCACCGAATCGGTACTGTTTGATAGAATTCTGTGTATGCTCTAGCCATACACTCACGTGACCAATTCTTTAAGCAGTCTGGAATGTGGGTCAAATTACCAAATACAGTAGCCAAAATGAATTGATAGTTTGTGTAAGTGAGATAATCGGGCATGTCGGGTGTAGATGTGACGAGGCTTCATAATTAGTTGAATTATGACAAGAAATAATGCAATCGGTAGAGAAGGATGTTCTGTGATTGATAAGTTCCAAAACAAGCTACCCACATTGCGTCATGATTACTGTTCACTTTCAATCGCACACATGCAAGATTCGGCAATTGGTTTGATCAGTGTCTTTGTTGATAACACAATGTGAATTACAGTTAACGGGGAAATCCTCATGGGAAAATCGCATACTGTAAAGAGGAGAGTAGGGGAACATTCACGTAAGATCCAGTTTATTGATTCTGCGTTTAAAAAGTGTAAGATTGTAAGTTGGGGGGAAACAACAAGTGGGAGGGTGTTCCACAGTTTGGCAGTTCGAGGTAAAAAGAAGATTGAAGCAGAGAGGTACGACATCTGGGAGAAAAAATCTGGTAAGGATGACCATTTCCTGTGTATGGGATGGGCGGGTAAAAGTTGCAGGAAGAGGAACTGCCGAGTCAAGTTCGGAAGAACAAAATCCAAAGTAGTAGCGGTAGAACAGGGACAAGGAAGCAACTGCCCGACGATGGGCTTGCGACTGTAGACTGGATATTAGGGAAGGATCATCGATTAGTTGGATGGAATTTCGTTGAACACGATCAAGAAGGGAAAGGGAAGAAGACGAAGCCCCACCCCACATGTGACTACAGTATTCAAGAGCAGGGCAAATTTGAGCTTTGTATAATAGAAGATGAGCTGAGGTGAAAAAACGTCTGGTGCGAAATAGAAACTGAACCTTGCGCGCAGTACGAGAAGCAAGCTTGGTTATAAAAGGATACCAGCTTCAAGAAGAAGTTATAGACAATCCAAGAAGGGGAACAGAGTCTGTGGAACGCAGTTGGGTGAACTCAAAAGATAAATGGGGGGGGGAGAGAACGAATGGTGTTTTAAAGAAATTGAAAAGAGAGTTTTTGGAGCTATTGAATAAAGCGTCGTTTGTAATGCCCCAGGAGGAGATGTGTTCGAGATCGGAGTCCAGTGACATATTAACTGCACTACGGTCACCATCGATGTTGGTTTGGGCATGGCGAGCAATGCGCTAGGAGAGGGAGCAGTGGAGGGTGGCGTCATCAGCAAAAGAATGGATCGGGTTGGCAGTTTGAGAAAGGAGATCATTGATGAATAGAAAGAAGAGGGTGGGTGCAAGTACTGAACCTTGGGGAACATCAGCGTTCACAGGGAATGGCTGAGATAGAACCCCATCAACTCGGACGGAGATGGTTCGCTTACTGAGTAAACTTGAGATCCACCCTACGAGCGCTAGAGGGAAAGCGAACATGGGTAGTTTCGCCAGCAGACCTTCGTGCCAAACTCGGTCGAAGACCCTTGAGATGTCAAGCGAGGCCAAGTGTGTTTCTCAGTGGTTATCGAGTGACGCTGACCAGGATTGTGAGACGAGAGCCAGCAGGTCGCCAGTGGAACGACGCTGTCGGAAGCCATATTGGCGGTCGTTCAGTAGTCCTTCACGTTCAATGAACGTGCTTAGCTGACCGGAGATGATAGTTTCAAATTTTTTCGAAAGAGTAGATGTGAGGCAAATGGGTCGGTAATTGTTGGGGTCAGCCAGATTGCTGCTTTTGGTAATGGGAAAATTCACGGTGTGTTTCCAGGGGGTTGGAAAGGAGGAAAGTTGGAGGGAAAGAGTGAAAAGATGACGTAAAATAGGAGCCAGCTCGGGAGCACACATTTTGAGGATGATGGGTGGAATACCGTCCGGACCGGGTGGTTTGTTTACGTTTAGAGAGCGCAATGTTTGACGGATTTTCCTAGTGTCGATATGAGGTAGAAAAGAGTTGCCAGTGAAGAAGGTGGAGGTGCAGAAAAATGGGGTAAGATGGAATTGGCGGCGAACTGTGAAGCAAAAACCCTTAGCTTTCTCGTGTAGTTGACACCAGGGGAATTACAGATAGGGCCAGAAATTACGGAAAATTGCTTTGGCAAGGGACGAAAATGTTCGGCTACCGGTGGCGGATGGGACCACTTATTCGGCTTTACGGCGAACGAAGCGTTCGTTGGTTCTCTGGATGGTCGTCGAGCATGTGTTCCCAGCTTGCACGAAACGATGGTGAGAGAGGGGTTGGGCGATCGGCGGAAGGCTGAACGTTTTAGGCGTACAGCACGGTCACATGCATGGTTAAACCACTCCGAGGATTTGGGTTTGCCGGGTTTGGAAAAGTGCAGAATAAAAAGAGGCATACCCCTGGAGAACAATGTCGGTGAATTTGGGAACAGATTTGGAAACATCCGAGGAGAATCAGCAGTCGTTCCAGGGATAGGCAGCTAGGAAATCGCGGAAAGCGTCGCAGTTGGCTGAGTTGTAGCGCCAGAATGTGTCTCGAGGTGAGTGGTGGTTTGGGACTTGAAAACCTAATAGAATAAGAAACAATACAGTGATCCGATGAGCCAAGAGGAGGGAGGATACCAATATCTGAGAATTAGATCGAGGGTGTGGGCACGATCGCCAGCT
>UZAN01049893.1:1922-21312 GCA_900618425.1 Echinostoma caproni
AACCGGTCAGATGAGACGCAAAGGTCCGAGCAAATGTCGACGGTTGAAGAGTCCGGGATATCCTTAGAACTGTAGGTTTACCTACGTATGCACTTATAAGTAGGATACATAGAATTTGGAGGAGAGAAGAATGCGCACCCAGTGCTAGGTTTGCCAGGTCCGTTCTATGCGAGTTCATGAAATCCCAATATTAGGGATATGCTACTATGCAGTAGTGAAAGGTTAGAACGAGTTACTGGGGGTTGATACCGAATAGTAACAGACAACCTAAATCGCATGACTAAGTGACCCCTGATCTACGTTCGTCTAAAAGTGGATCAGCCGCAACCAGGAAAAGCGACACCCATAAAGAGCAGCCCACAAGGTGTTCAAACCTACATCTTGGTAAAGATTCAGAAACCACAAGGTGGGCAGCGAGCACCGAGTTATGCTGAGGTCATTGCATCCACTCCACGCAGAGGCAGCCCTCAAAATGTTGTCGAGTCCATCAGCACCGGGCATCACACGCTAAATGGAAAAAATGCAACCAAGAGCGCCGAAAATCAACTCCAAACAACAGCTTCGACAACCAAACTCACTACCTGTAACACCATTACCCTGCAGTAGGGGAGAGGAGGTAAACGGTAGATGAAACAGCACCGGCGTCAACCGGGAGCGAACAAACAGACGTACAAAAAAGCGGCCGAGAGGATAAAAACAACACCGCTAAAGGTGATTTCGGCCATAGATATGACTGGATCCGCTAATCATGGAGCCATGAAATGAAAAACTATTCAAAGAAACTTGCCGAGATTCTCCAGTGTTGTGGTCGAAATCCGTTGTTTCCGGAGCGTAAGTAGGAAGGAGGAGCCTGAACAAGAAGCTATCTGAGGTGACATTGTCTCCTCAGAGGAATTTTGCGAACGGTGTAACCCTAAAGAGAACTGAAAACTCCTCTCAATTACCTTGCATTTCCTTACCTTTCCTGCTATTCTTTTGTGCATTCTTCCCGAAAGTGGCTCTTATGTTGGTGAATTTTCTATTCTGAACCTTGTATTCCACCTTCTTACGGTGAAGCATATTTATTAGACAAGCGCTGTAAGTGTTTTGTACTTATATGTAAATAGAACTGAGTACTGTTTCTTGTTTTATTACGACCTCAGTTTCGATGAGGCGCTCTTTGTTGGACTAACAGTTGCTTCCGGTTATAGTAAACTCCTTTTGGCTGTAACACTCATAATTAGTTTGCTTGACCTGTTGAAGCGTGTAAAATTTTCCTATTGGCTCAGGACTATCTGAAAGGTAATTCGAATCACTTATTTTTCCCGTTCATCTTTTATTACCACAGATATTTTCTGTGAGCACTTGTAGCATTTTGGCTGGATTCAGGCTCAGTATCAGAGGTACGACTATCTTATGCATTTTTGATTACTGTCAGAATAGTACCGTAGATTATTACTGGATCGACTTGGTTTTCCATAACTGAGGCTACGCGCTTCCATAAGGTTTGATTGTCGCAAAGTCAGTTGTTTAAACGGATACAGACGAGATCTTTTCGTTTCACTCTGACTAGAACAATTACGTTTTGGTCGTTACAGTATTTTGAGGTGCCTTTCACTCGGAGAATGAATATGACAACCAAGAATGTTGATAACAAACAGCGGGTTTTGGCCACAACACCGGAGGTTCTCGGCAAGTTTCTTTGAGTAGTTTTTGACTTCATGGCTACATGGTTAACGGGTCTGGTATGCTAAATGATAAGACAAAGGTTAGCGTGTCGTTAAATGAATTGAAGGGGCGTCATTTGCGAGAGAAAAATGAGCAGACAATGAAAGAACTACAAGAAAAGCACGGAAGCAATCTACTAGCAGTATAACAAGAATTAGAGACTGCAAGGTTCGCAGAGAAAATGAAAGACAAGTTGTCTATACCTTCTGTAGCAAGTGAGGAGGGAAAAGATAGAGTGATAAAATTTATTGATAAACGTTAGGTATGGTACGCTGGGGAGGCGGGTGATATAACGGAAATTCGAACAACGTTCAATACGAGTCGCGATGTCTCGACCTCGACTGATCAAATTTCCAGCACGTAGGAAAACAGTTGAACTTTTGTTTATATTATAGGCATACATCAATACATATTTGCGACTTACAAAACCGTCGTAGGTCCCAGTTACAGAACGACAAACAATTGAGAAAATCACGGAGCGAGACCGTAAAGATAGCGGGCGGGTAATGAGGAGGCCGATCAAAACAACTGTTAAATGTTGAGTTCATAAAATAGAAAGAAGAGATAAGAAAATGAAGATAATGGACTCAGAAAAGTATTGTTTACAAAAGCTTTCGAAAACCGTCATAGCTCCCATGCTGGTGATTCCTTTCAGGAGCTTGTAGGTCTATAAGATCCACCCTCAATCTTCTGGTTTTGAGGGAGAAAAGTCCTAACCTCTCCAGCCTCTGGGTGTAAGGCGCCCTTTGGGGAGCTGAAAGAAATTTGATAAATCTCCTTTGTATTCTTTCAAGGGTTTTGATATCTCCAACTTCAGTGGGTGCTCCTGTCTGGACTCCATACTGTAAGTGGGGACAAACGAACGCCTTCTACAGTGGAAGCAGGACTTCCAAGTCTCGGGATACAACAGTGCATCGCAAGTAAAACAATGCCCTTCAGGCCTTCCCAGCAGCCTGAGCACATTGTGGTGACGGCTTGACGGACTGGTGCATAAGCATTCCTAGGTCCATCATTGTATCTGTGCGTTGAATTACCAGGGGGTTATTGGGGTTAAGGTAGCGGGCCACAGGGAAACCGTCGGACACTAAGTGCCTGCACTTGCCGGCGTTTAGTGGTAGGCCCCAGACCACGGACCAGTTATAGAGGGTATTTAAGTCCTGCTGTATGACATCCCCGGTTGGCCTACCTATAATTTTTGCATCATCAGTAAACATGAAGCACGGCGACTGTAGCATTTGAGCTAGATCGTTAATAAAGATTACGAACAGTAAATCCAGAAGCATCCATCTCTGTGGTATCATACTGCAGGCCGAGACAAAGGTCAGGTCAGGTCAGGTCAGACTGCACAGGACTGAATATGGCCACGGCCAATCGAGCGTCCAAAATTCCTTCGATGGTATGCTCACTGAGTGGGCACCCAGCACTGCTGAAATGAAAATGAGAAATAAGATCTCATCTCACCAAGTTGGCGAGAGGTAGATCTGGACTCTTCTGCTTTTACAAATAAGTATCGTCCAACTGAGTATTCTCCTATCCAGTCTACCACCACGGGAGCAACTCGCAGGCTCCTTAAGTAAAAGCAGCTGATGGTTGACCTAGTCAGATGCCTTCTGGAAATCCAGATATCAGACTTCAACAGGGTCACCGCGATGTAGCCTGACAGTTATTTCGTCAAAGAAAGACAGCAAATTCGTCAGGGGAGACTTGCCTTAGAAGAACCCGTGCTGCTGTGGTTCTGCTGGTCGATGCTGGGATACGCTAACTATGGCATTTCTTATACATTTCTCCGTTACCTTCATTAAGATGCCCAGGTGACTTACTGGTCGGTAATTTCCGGGTAACTCCCGTCCTTCGGCTTTAAATACTAGGATAACCTCGGCCGTTTTCCATTAGTTTGGGATAACGGCCTAATCCAGGCTGCAGTTAAAAAGTTCCGTAACTTGTGGTGCCCGGATATCCGCCAGGGGTTCGATGATAGCTGGGTGTAGCCCGTCGAGGCCAGCCGCCTTTTGCTTGTTTAGGTTTTAGAGCCTAACGTCTACCTGAACACTGGTGATATATAGTTGAGTCATCTACTATTCATAAAATATGCTTCATCGTAAAAAGTTGAAATGCAAGGTTCAGAATAAAAAATTCACCAAGATAAAAGCCACTGTCACGAAGAATACAAGATAGAATAGCGGGAAAAGGTGATAAAATGCAAGGTAATTAAGGGGAATTCTTTAATGTTGCAAAAGGCTCACGGAAACTAGAGGTAGTTTAGAGGAATCTGAACCTTCTTCAAAACTATGCGATTGTTTGGGAGCTGCTGTTGAACGTAAGCAAGCGCAGGTAGCTGATACTGGATCGGGACACCAGAAAATTGAGATTCTTTGGAGATTCTGGTTCACACGTCATCGACAGGGCTTCCGTCGTTTCGGACCTCGGAGTCTAAGTGAACCAGAACTCCAAACCTCCGGTTAGTATATAGGTGGAGCAACGACATCAAATAGGGCACTGTTTAGAATATAACGGACAGCAGCGTTTAGAAATTGAAAAGTGCTGCTACTACTGTAGAAAACTCTGGCGTAACCGAATCTAGAGTATTGAGTTTAGCCCTGGGCCTCAAGCCTGGTTCAGGATTGCTAAGGACTAAAATGGGTACAACGCAGGTTAAACCGGATGATCCCTGGCATTAGAGGGTTGCCGTCTGAAAAATGGTCAAGAAGTTTTAACCTTTTCTCCCCACAAAGGAAGAGATTACAGGGTGATCTGATTGAGATCTTTAAACAACTAAAGGGGCTCTCTGTCACGGTATTGATCGATCTGTGAAACTCCTTCCTGTAAAGCCCAGTCATTCCATCTCGGTTCCACATTTCGTGAATTTTACGTTCCCGATCTGTGAAAATCCTTCCTGTAAAGCCCAGTCAATCCATCTCGGTTCCAATTTCGTGCATTTTACGTTCCATTCACCAAACATTATCCGCCTCACATACATATAGACATTTGACGTTCCACTCCCCTTGTATATTTACACATCTTCCGCCTCACATACATGTAGACATTTGACGTTCCACTCCCCTTGTATACTTACACATCAATCCTACCATTTGACTTTGTTTGTTTATCTGCTTCAATTTTTATCCTACTTGGTTTAATCGCGACTTGAGCGCTCACATTTGGCTCGTTCATGTGCATCGTGACGGTGAGTGTGCTATTCTTACCCAGGCTTATTTTCTTTCATTCAGATTTGTTGAATTACGCACACAGTAACACTTGGCTCTTGTTTTCAATTTGTTTCGAGATCACCTTGAGGTTTGTACAGCTTTTATTTACTTATTCGATCGTTTAATAATGCAGTACCGTAGAAATTTGCCGTATCGTTCGTATTGTTGACGCTTTTGGATCCCATTCCGGCTACGCGTTGCTCGTTGATCTATTTGGGATTTACAGTCACCAGCAGCATTTTTTCAGATGTAAAGAAAACTTGGCTCTCAGGGCCCACAATTGGAAACTGATGAAGCCCAGGGTCCAGAGAAACATCAAATCGAAATTTGTCTCTCATAGAGTAGATAACCTCAAGTAGATACCTCAAGAGGTGGTCCCGGCACCAAAGTTATTTTAATTCAAGTTAGACAAAAATCGGCCTACATTATTTGCAGAGGTAGCTCTACAACCAGGGGTATTTATTCATAGTTCTGCCTTTCTGTGACCCCGGTTTCTCTGTCTCTTACTTCACCCACCGTTTGCTCCTGTGTTTACGCGATGACTGACAACGTTTGAACTGTAAGCTGGTTTAGGTCTCACGGATATGCATATATGTATCGCAGACCCTGTGTACATGAAAAGAGCGTCACGCTTCAATGTACTTTCCCCCGTAAGTGGCCCAAGCCTTACGAAGACTGAAGGAGACAGGTGAAAACGGGGGCCCCGTGTGTACCTTTTATCAACACGTCTGTGAGACCAAATTACGACAGGGAAGCTGATGCGTTCATATCTCACAAACAAACAACAACCCATATGCCAGTTGTATGTGTGTAGTCTACTCCCCGAAAAAGGTGAGTGGCAGAAAACCCGTAGTCAGTGCGAGTTGGGGACAAGAAGGCGAATCAAGATCAACGAGGCATGCACTTCTCCAATGGAGTAACAACGCAATACTCAATATGGACCTAAACGAGAGAGAGTAGAGAAGGGAAAACAAACGGTGGGCAGAAGTTTAAATGGAATAACAAACGCACGCACCTAATTCGACCAATAATTGATTGCAGCTTGGACCGGTAGATAAGGGAACAGAGGGGCAACATCCCTACCACCACCATTCTCCTAAACCGAGTTAGGGGGGATATTGGTAAACTGCAGTTAGTACGTCCTACGCTGAGAACCTGACAGGGTCAGCGATGCTTCCGTAATGTGGACAGAATCAGATGGCTCGATGGCCATCAAGGTAACTGAGGGATACCACCATCATATGATCCAGTGCTCCGTGAATCTGGATGTCTTTGGGTTAAGCGTGTGAATGAACAGGAAGATGTCTTTGAGTTTCTCATGTGCTCATGTCTGAAGGTGTATATTGCTGAAGTATGAACACAGGAGACGCGGGGTTACATCATGAATGGAAGAGCAAGCGGGAAACTCGGACGACAGACCCTAGATTTGCCGCAGACTGTTGAATCGAGGACCCCTCGAAAGCCTTCACTACAATACCTTCCACTCTACCTTACCCTACATTTATTCTTATATCTTCTCTACAGCCTTCTCTTGCACCGTGCTGGGTACATCCGAAGCCACTCATAATTAAAAAACCGTCTAAGTTATAAGATTGCCTCACTCCACTAACCAATCAGCTATGTGCACACCTAGACTGCAGGCATTTCTTGTTATTTCTTTTTCTACAGTTATTCCTTTTCGGCAATAAACTATTCTAGTTGCAGAAGTAGTAACTGAACCGGAACGTTGCCCCAAGTCGGCACCGAGAGGATCAAAATTCGGATTGTAAAGAATTCTCCTTTATCGAAGCAAACACAGGCAAACTATACACTCACGGTGCAAGAAACTGGACTCAAATTCGCATCAACCGCAAGTTCAGCGACCTGACCTGGCATGACCTGACTTGAAATTATTGTTTAGAATAATTGAGATCAACAAGGGAGTCAGAGAAGTGCAAAAGGAGACACTGAGCAAGAAGAATTTGAGAACAAGATCACGAAAAAGGAGAGTTGGAAAGAAAGTAAAAAAACGGGCGATGCGGACTATTACGGAAGCGGACAATTCGAAGGTGTGAAGTGAGATACAACAATAAATGTCTTTCAATGACTACACTTACATGAATAAATGGAGCAGATTGCCTCCTAGGTACGGTCAAACAGTGATCTTCAGGGGCTTTACGATTATTGGAGGCAATGATTTACATTATTTAGGCGTTGGTCGCTTTGATGTGGGACTGATTGCACGCTAGATACCCAACCGTAAAACACCTTGTAGGTGAGACAGTGGGTGTGATCCTCATCCTGGTCTGGAATGCGGACGCACGTAGTTAAACGGTGGAATTAGTTATGCCCAACAACCATTGCCCGAGCCAGGTGGTCTATTGTGAGTGCAGACCTTAAGCTTTCGGCAGACTCAAACCAATTTAATCTGGAATAGAAACGAGATATTCCACAGTCTGGGGCAACAGAGCATGCAACGAAGCAATACTGCAAGGAAGTATGTATACATATATGATAGGAGAACTGGGTGAACATGCTTGAGAGCGTATTTGTCGTTAGGCTTTCAGTGTTCCATTGTATCACCGTACTGAAACAAAATTGAGAAATGAACGTGACCACTGCTAGCCAGTTAACATGTGCCACGGAATTGAGAAAACTGAATCAAGTGAAAACCATTTCAGAAACATTTCGAGCATTAAATAAGGGTCGCAATATTTCTGATCCGTAAAAGAATGGATTATGTTCCGTAGATCCAGTTGTGAAACTGAATCCTTGTACTGATAAGAAATCGATTGGAAAAGTTGACACAACTACCTGGTTAGGACGTTCCACTGAATTGAGCCAGTTTTTCACGAGAAATCGAGATAAGAAAAACTTGGAGGATCGAATACGGAGTCACAATACATCTAGAGGAGGTGCCAGAATGGATTGCGTTCCACAGATCCAGCTTTGAAGCTGAATCCGTGTGTGTCGTGTGCACGTCTCACTGGACCTTTTGGTTTATGGTTGCTGTTTGTATTTTCACCGTCCTACAGGTGTCTGGAAGCCCCCTCCACGGAAAACCTGCTGCAAAACGTTGTGTCCAACTTGTGCATAGAGAGCGTCAGTTAGTTGCCAGGGGTTGTTTGGTCTCTTGGAACGACGCTGGTGTTGCAAGAGCTCGGACTGCGTTGCACGGAGTCAACCTCCTACCAATGTGTTTCGATTGGAATAAGATCTGAGGTCATTCCTTTCGTATTACAACCGTGCTACATTTGTGATCCAGTGGATAATTGATGAACTTTTACGTCAAATATTCTATTTAATTGTTTGAATCAAGTTTTTCATCCTTTGCATGATTAATAGCGCCCCGGGAATCTTAAAAGAATTTGAAACATTATGTGTTATCGCAAAAAGTGGCTTTCTCTATCAGTTCAGTCGTCAAATTAAAAATGAATACAGGTCAGGTTTCCTCAGAAAACACCGAGCAGGTTGGCAAGTAACTTTACGTAATACAAAACCTCAGAAAGAGTCTGTCTCTGTTATTTGTTCATCAAACGCAAGATTGCTATTTTGAAAAATGAATTTTAGAAAATTCACGAATTTGATTAGAATAAAAAATACCATGCATTTGGGATAACCATGCTGGTTGCATCCTGATATATTGGCAGACTCTTTGGTTGAGCTGGATTTCTTTGAAATTTCAAAATTTAATGCATCGGTTGGATAGAAACTGTTTTCTAAGAAATCGAGGCGGTGGCCTAACAACCTGCACCAAATCGTCTTTGTGTGAGTCTACAAACATTATTTTCACCCACAATGTAGGATATATCTCGTGTCTTTTGATTGAATCTAAACCCCACTTTCTTATTAAACATCGTTCCATCGTGGCGTCAGACATTTACATAGCACCCTCCAGTACAACATCTTATGTACAGATGTTTGTTGATGTATTTATATCCGAACTTTATAACTAAAAGGAACGCCCTCTTTTTATTGTTAGTGGTAAATTTAACCATGCAGATATTCATTTTTTGACTTGTCTCTCTCTGTCCATAATCCAGTACATCTCCCAACAAACGGAAACCCGCAGCTTAACTTTGTGCTTTCGAGCGATCCCCACCTGTTTGCTGTACGAAGAGGAACCCGTCTAGTAAACTCCGATTATTGTATCATGAATGCTTTGCTAAAAGTCTACTCCAAGCAACATCATGATACACCGACAGGTACATCTAGCCAGAGGATTTTTCATAGGCTGTGCAACCCGGCCCACTTGGCATCACTGCGAGAAACTGTCTCGTACAAATTTGGATCCGTTCTTTGATCCAAGTATCTTGATCGCTCATGAACACCTCACGAGCTATTTGAACTTCTGCTTTGATCTCGGCTGCTCCACGGCCCCTATTTACATCAATCCTGATAGATTGTTTTCTCTCACTTCAAAGACCCTCAGAAGAAGCAAGGAAAGGGTAGAAAAAACCGTGATTGAGCTTTAGTTAAACAAACACCAGTTCTGATCAAGACTGAGATCCAAAATGTTGACAAACTCTACACTGAAACCCTACTTGGTGATCAGAATTGCAAGCAATTCTGGAGTGCTATGAAAATCTCCGTTAGACTACTCGGGTCTCAACCTACAACAAATAAACTCAACTGCATATTTTGTACGTCAATTGAAACTGAAGTATCGTATCCACATTTCCAATCAGTTGACCATCATGAAGTTTCGCATGTCAATTCAAATCAGGTGCGGGCACAGCTTCCCGTCCTGGCGGACTATGTACAGTTGTCCCCAGGGAATGTGCGCATTATCTGGCGGAGCCACTTGCTGGTATAATCAACCGTTGCTTCGAGGAGAAAAGTTGTCGACTGTTGGAGATCTGTGCGCATCACACCAGTCCCCAAAAAGAAGCTGAGAAATTGCGACTAATCGCTTTTACTTCAGATTTACTAAGCAATTTCGAAAAGTTGATGCCTATTAACATTGTTTCTAACAATGAGCAGCTAAATAACAGCCAATTCACATATAGCAAACAACGTTCTACCTTAGATGCTCTTGCGCATTTGGTAAACTCAGTTTTGCGATCCCTAGACATGCACGGTGCAGCATATCGTGTGTTTCCTCGACTATAGTAATGCTTTTAATTGTGTTGAAAGGAGCAAGCCTTTGTTTCCACTCCAGGGTGCCGGATTGCTTCATACTACCGTCTCTTAACTCTAAGATTATTTGGCTGGTAGAACACAATGCACGGAGTTTCTTGGTAAAACGTCTGACTCCCTACCAGCCGACTCAGTGGTGCTCCAGGGAGAAATTCTGTTCCACATCCTTTTCGCTTTCTCTATTTGTGATCTTCCCACTGACCAAGATTATCTCATTAAGTATCATGATAATGTCACAATAGGCTCTAAATTCCAAGGTAATTTCCGCTTCTCACAGGTTCAAACCAGTTTATCTGCCTTGAACTTACAGTTTTCGTCTTCTAAGTTATATCTATATGCCTCTAAATGTAGGATGTCATATTATTGCTGGCAAAAGGTAAAAGGCTACATTCTTTTGAAAGGAACTGTTCTGTACTCTATGTTGACAATCAGCCTGTTCCCTCAGTAGATTCTGTGCAATACCTTAGAGTCACAATCTCTCAAGGTCTCACCTGGAACTCATATTTAAATTTTGCTTTTGTAAAGATTCGACGATTGTTTTTGATTTCCCGCTTACGTTCTCTAAAAGTTCCACTGTATATACTCACCCGATGTGTATATACTTGTGTTATTACTCATCTTTTATACGGCTCCTCAGTTTTATTTGCCGATCTTAGAGTTAAAGACTACACAATTCTACGCCGGTCTTTTAAACTAATGTTCTTATTTTTATTTACTCAAAATAATCAGCGACAAACATTTTACTTTTCGCAACATATTCTGCAGCAATATTTCATCAGGCATCACTCACCCATTACACGGAGAACTTAAACAATGCGTATTTACTCATGTAACTGGCGTTATAAACTAGTGTATGCTCAAGCCACAGCCTACCGTTTGTCGGTCATTCCCTATCTTTCGAGATTTCCGGCTCGAAAGACATCCGTCAGAGAACAATTTTTGAGTTTTCTACGCCATTGATATCCATGTTCAAACTTTTGCTTCACACATTCATTTGAATTTATGGTTTTGTTTTTTACTTTTTCTTCGTAAATGTAGGCGTTGATCAGTTATTCTGGAATATGAAAAGCTAAGAATCCATCCATTAGGATAATTACAGCGATTTCGACTTGAATTGGCTTGAAGATGGGAATACGAAAATCCGTACTGTACTACTGAGAACTGGATTTGCTCCAACCGAAACTGCGGACACCAATGAAATACACGGAGAATTGGTAGCAGCAGTGCCAATGTTTATTGATAGGAATAGAGCATGTTTTATAGAAAGTATTAAGTCATGTCATTGGCCGAAGGACTATCATCCAATCACCTAACCGTTTTCGCAGACGCATCGCGCGTAATAACTCTGATGTACTGTTTGCCCGGTGTACCATTGGTCTAGCTTCCTGAACTTTGATAGAATGACATGAAGCTGTACCTGGTCGTACTTGAAATGCAGTCGCGTATGTCTGGAGTAGCACAAAATTCTTTTGTAGGTTTCCACTAAAAATGTTTAAGTTCCACTGATCTAGCTTTGAAACTCGATCCGTGAACTAATTGAAGACTGGGTAGGCACATGAACACTACTGCCTGGTCGGCATGTGCCTTGAAGATTAGCTAAATGAAATGGGTCAAGACGAAACTGAAATTTTTAAGATTCATGNGTGAAGCTCTAGAGCTGAATCAGTTTACTGATAGGAAACTTGTTGAGTACGTTTACAACTTTGCCTGATCAGCGTAAGTCACGAGTCAAGAAAGGCTTAATGGAGCCTCAGTTTTAATAGTTATGGGTGCCAACAGGAACTCCGGAGAGCACATTTATGGAATAGCTACACTGGATGGCCCTGCAAAATTTTGTCCTGTAGTGCATTAGTTACAGAGCTCNAGAGCTCGATCTAATAATTACGATGAGGGAGAGGGATTTGACTAGTCTTACTGTCAACCCACTGCTGGGCAAAAGCGACCATATCATCAACACTGCGAAACTTTATCTAATGCACCGTAGAAGCAATGTTAGGATGTCTAGGAACTAGTGGACGATAGAAGCGATGAGGCTAAAGGCCCGAGCTGCAAAGCTGGTGTGATTACCTAGCCAATATAGACTAGTAATAGAGCCTGACCAGGACAAATATCTTGCTCCTGCATGATAAATTCCCTCTCCTGAAAGCCAAGTCAGCGAAAAGCAAACCGCATGGTGGAGCCCAGCGATTAGGAGAGCGCTCCAGCGTAAAAAAAGGAGCTGACACATTTAGATCAACGGGTAGCCACAAGTCCTGGTCGCAGTACAACAAGGATAGATTAAAGAGTGCTAAAACGACAATACGAGCTCAAGCTGGCTAATTTTTCGAAATACTAGCCAGAAGATAATACCGCTGTCTAATCTAAGGTGGGGCTCAGTGAGAAGGTGGGGCCTCCAATATTGAGTGATGAAACAGTAGAATCCCATGAGTGGGATATGGCAGTACGACGTAAGGACGACTTCAAAAGCGTACATGTAGAGGATCAAATAGATACCGCATAACCCGATCTCCACACCTCCGGACCAGGTATCCGGAATTACAGGTGGGGTTGGAACAGGTGTGTAGAACATCGCGTGAGACTAATGTTATTAAATCTGCTAGCCAAATGGCATCCACCCAGCCTCAGTTAATTACATAGCTGAGGTTCTAGGGAGACACTCTGCCATCTGTAGAACAAAACTCTAGAGCAGGGTAGGACACCGAAGGATTGGAAAACGGCATTTGTGGCCGCCATACATAAAGGGGGACGAAGACAAATGGTGGAGAATTATCGTTCAATAAGTCTCACTAGCGTATTTTGCAAGGCGCTAAAACGGATCATTATAACTCACTTAGGCAAACACTTCATTCAGCACCGCCTGCTGATTGAGACCCAGCATGAGTTCCTGAAGGGAAAGTCCTGTCTCACCAATCCGGTACACTTTTTAGATGAAGTCACAGCGAGATTGGATGAGGGAAAGAAATTGGAAGTATGCTATCTGGACATTAGTAAAACATTTGACTCATTCTCCTCGCCTACGTTTGGTCAAGATAGATGCTCTTGGTATAAAGGATAACATCCCCAAGTAGTTGAAAGCTTTCTTGACCAATCGGAAATTCCAGGTTGGGGCCGGAGAAGCAAATTCACTAGTGGAAACTATTGCTGGTGGAGTACCAGAAGAGTCAGTCCTAGGCCCACTCCTGTTCTTGCTCTACATTATTGATCTTTCTGAACCCCTTGGCTAGCCTAGCTCTATATTTGCGGACAACGTCAACGTTGTACGATGAAATAAGATAGCGGAATTAGGAAAAAGCCATGTATTGCCCACTAAAGACCCTTCCACTAGGAACGACGCAGAAGGCTAGAGATTAGGAAGCAAAGTGACAGCCGACTACAATTGGACACAACAGTGTGCCGGAGGGGCGCACTGCCCTCTTTAACAGATTTTTAGACTACGATCGGCACTAGCGTCTAGGAAGCCGGAGATATTCGTACCTCTGCATAAGGCAATTGTTCGACCGCATCCAGAGTACTTTACAGAAGTATGAGATTCCTTCTTCGAAAAGGACGTCACTTGTCTCGAGGGTTTGTGATAATCCGCACTTGGTATCGAAATTCGAACTGTAATAAATCCGCGCAGCTAGGCTTCAACCAAACTAGTACACATGAAATAAAACCCGGAATATTCGAAGTCAAATTATACTACGCATCGTAATTGTTCGTAATTGATCGTGTACAGAAACAAGAATGTTCAGTTTATACACAATCACCATAGGAGGTCCAACGATTAACCCAAAGGATGATGAAAGTATAGTGCAGACAGACTGCATTACCTCTAACTCTTCTCTTTGGAAAGAAGAAAACTATGAGGCAACTTGATAGATACATACAAAAATATGAATGGCTTGTCAGAGACGCATCAGGCAGAGCTACTCAAGAGAATACAAAGGAAAACTAGGGGATACATTTATAAGTTGAGGAAAATGCGAATGAGGCTAGCAGTGGGTTTGAACTTCCTCGGCAACAGGGGAGTCAACTCATGGAATAAGTTACCACAAAAGTTGGTGGAGGCAGGGAGCGCATATGCTCACAAGGAGAAGCTCAATAAGCGCTGATTGAGTTTATTTCCTGAAATAGGCGCACAGGATTAGGTATGGAAACAGTGGTAGTTACTTTCATTAACTAACCACCCCAGCAGGGGAACGCTTCCGAAAGTGAGTTCTATTGCCTGAACAAGGGGAGAAGACTTTCCTTTTTCCTCTTCCCTTGCAGAGACAGAGACGACTGATATGAGCAGGAAACGTAAACTGTAATATAGAACACTCACAGTTGAGGGGGCTAACCCGTGGCTTACTACCGCAGGAGTTCTGTACGCTTGATCGGTCATGGTCATCTCCTGTATTGTGTAAACTGACTGACTTACTGATTGAACAGAGGTGTAACTTGGTTATTAGATCAAGCTTTTTTAGTAACAGGGCAGTGGACAAATTAGACCGGTTGCCTGGGGAAGTAGCAGATTTAGGAAGCGTGACTGCATTTAAGCACGCTTCGGATGAGAGTTAGCTGTCGCTCTTTCTATTCACTACGGAAAGTCTTCATGAAACATGTCCCATTTTCGCCGAAGAGATGAAAGGAGACGACCTTTTTCCATTCTCTTTCAGCAAGGACGCCCTACTGGATGCAATTTGCAGTGGTGGATGCACACTTTGTGGGTAAACTACAGGAAGAAATCTGGACGCTCGATTGGCCGTGGCCATTATCAGTTCTTTCGGGGATCGATAATTCTATGGGCAGAAAAGAATGAAGAAAATTGTCACAGAGGAGCAAGTGAAATGGCTGAAAGTGCATATACATCTTAATGATTTTGATTATTCATCGTTGAGTTCGATCCAGGACGTGAGACGAATATAGCGAGCATCAGACAAGATAAAAAATGTCATACGTTAATCGTTTGGAGGTGCACAGAAATAAACTTAGAGTAGATGAAGGTTTTGAAAGGTTTTTGTGTATATGCGTGTGGATATTTGTGTTTATAATATATATATATATGTATTTATACCGTTGCGTCAGGTACGACCAGCTAATGAGAAACATTCCTGTTTGGGCGAGGGCGACGGGGTCAAGACGGGGAAAAGCAATTTCAAACATCGCCATGTCTTCCATCATCGATGCAAAATACGAGGCCGGGCTGGCTGTGTGTGGGCCTGCAGACTCACATGTGAGTCTCTTTAACGAAACGGTCTGGTTGATGGGAGACTCCATAGGATCCCGTTTTAAATTTCCCGGTAGTACATCGATCTTCTTCACCGTCGCATATCAGTCGGATCCGACGGAATTCGCCGTTATATTGGCAGCGGCAGATCTCTGGAGAGGAAGCCAGAGAAGTGAAGAGGTCGAGGTATGTTCCTAGATTATGAGGGAGGGGGGGAAGAAAAAGCATGTATGTAATCGCTCAAACAAATATTGAATGGTTAAGCGAGCCGTTTGGGGACGAGTCAGGAAAATGAAAGATTTAATTGAACCAATTAATTAGCCTCGATCAATTGCCACTGGAGAAACCATGCGTAGAACACAGAAATAGAACGCTTCTCTGTGTAATGGGAAAATTGGTTTGGAGATTACATATTAGTCAAACTACAACCAACAGCTCTTTAGGGGAATTACTCAAGCATTATCCAAGTCAGTCTGGTAAATTCCTCTACAAATATTTTAACCTAGTACTGTTAACTAGCTTTTGTCTTCGTTTATCTGATGTAGCCCACCTCCATGGCACAAGCCGACCAGGCAGTGTTCACTTCCTTACCCAGTCTTCAATCAATTCACGGGTAGATCTTCAAAGCTAGATCAGTAGAACTCAAACCTTTTTGGTGAAAACGTATACAAAAATTGTCACCTATAACTCTTAACACTGAAATTCCATACAACGTTTTTTAACCCAATGTTTAGAACCAAGCTTGTTGGTCACCGTTTTACGTAGGTTGCGCATTATTTTCTTGCACCTTATATCATGATGATTTCTACATGTTATTGCTCCCTACTCAATCGTAAGCTAGTGTTTCCCCACCCCCTCCCCTTATCGGTTCGGTTCTCACCCAAGACTGTGGAATATCTCGTTTCTATTCCAGATTAAATTGGTTTGAGTCTGCCGAAAGTTTAGGGTCTGCACTCACAATAGACCACCTGGCTCGGGCAATGGTTGTTGGGCATAACTAATTCCACCGTTTAACTACGTGCGTCCGCATTCCAGACCAGGATGAGGATCACACCCACTGTCTCACCTACAAGGTGTTTTACGGTTGGGTATCTAGCGTGCAATCAGTCCCACATCAAAGCGACCAACGCCTAAATAATGTAAATCATTGCCTCCAATAATCGTAAAGCCCCTGAAGACCGCTGTTTGACAGTACCCCGGAAATGTCACGTTCCACGGAGATGCAACCGTAATTTATTAAATCACATACGGTTGTCAAGCTATGTAGACATTTATAAGATCAGAATGAATATCAATATTGTCCTTAAATCAGAAAATGGTGCGTTGGTGGGATATTTCAAGAGGTTTTGTGCAGAACTGGACTGTAGTACATGCCCGATGGTGACCACATAGTGAATCGCATTTTTATTTCTTAGGTTCCCCATGTGATCATAAAATTTTATAATAGTACCGTAGTCTTGAGACTAGTGACCTTAGTTACGGTGTATTAAATCAGGAAAACATTCCAGAGTGATTATTTGACTTAATGTTTATATAATTAAATAGCTTATATTCGGAATTCGGGAGTTAAATCAGAAACATCTAACCCAGAATCCTTGGTTCGGATTTTGCAACTGAATTATCAAAAATTCCATCTTCAAATATGCACTTAACAGCGTTAAATTTGCAACCCTTCTGACGAGGACATTATTTAAAACCACGATTTTACTTTTGTTTCAAGTTGAGGCCTGTCAATTACGATTTATAAAGAAAATAAATTATGGCGCACTTTCAAATTACCTACAGGTAGATTAGTCGGATATTACCGTTCGTTCTCATTACTCCATTAGGTGACCTTGTCCGCTTTGTGTTCCTTTTTCACTGCGCTGCATCTTTACGATATCTACTGCACCCATTTGGAAGTTACTTTCCCACCTTCTCTGTACTATTACTTTCTGTCTGGACCTTCTTTTTTACATCATTTTTGTACTTCGATCATGCACAGTAGCATGTTACACGGGCTTCGTGAATTATACCGCCTTAGTATTCTCATTATTATTATTATTGTTATTATATAAGCTTTTCGATTGCCACCACACCTAAGGTGATGTTGTCGCAGTATTTTAGTTGCTGTTAATGCCGTGCTCTACTTTCGTCTGGTTCACTATCACGAATAACCTGGTGGTGCTGTATGCGGTGCGCCACTCCAAGTCCCGAAACTTGGGTTGCCAGTTTTCATCANCTGGGAACTATCGTGGTCACTCTGTTTGCATTTTATCGCACAGATATGGATAAATAATATGTTGGACTAAATGACCGCAAGTAGTAAGTAGCTGCTAAATATCCGAATAATGGTCAGCTACAATGACTTAATAACTTTCCAGTTTGTATTCACATGCCCTTCGATTGGTTACGCTTCACTCTGGACCCCATACCCAAATAAATTTGCTTGCTTTGATCCATAAACGTGCTTAGATGATGAAACGCAGACGGGCAAGACGGCACACTGCACTCACTGGCAACCCTCCTGCCAGCCTTTAAGCTGCTTTCCTTCACAGGCCAAACGATAGCCCGATTAAATCCTTCCGGTGCAATGCATCCAATCCACTTCTTTTTTCCAATGACGAAATCTTTAAGCTTCCCGATCCTCCAAGGCATCCCCAGCTGCAGGCCCTAGTGGTCTTCTTTCGGCAATTTCCAGATGTGCAGCACATTCCCTGTCCAATATAATAACATCCCGCTTTAATGAGTCCCGATCTTCCCGGTCTATTGCTGATTCTTAGCGTTAAGTTACCATTACTTTTGTCCTCAAATCATCGTCCTCAACGGTTCTTGAGAAACGGCTTTCTCCTATCGCTCTCAAATTTGCATCTCTGATGTTGACTGTAAAGGCCATCCTGAGTTGCTTGCAGTCTAATACCAATGCCCTTGTGAACCCTATCCACTTTGCATAGCAACCTAACAGGTTACGCTGCACGATGTATGTACCCTGATTCATTTTATTAATACATAATTGAACAATTCGTCCAAATCTGTCCGTTTTGTTTTTCTTGACTATTCTCCTGTCTGTCCTGTCTGTCGATCATTTCTTTTCAAACTTGACTCTTCTGGCACTCCGAGACAGCTGCTGACTTGTGTCACAGAGAGGGTCAAGTGCACCATCAGGAAGAAGAACATCAAATCCTTCGTTATTGATTCTGCTGCTCTTCAAGGTGCTCTTCTGTTTTCATATCCTTTGTCTGCTTTTGTGAGTGATCTTTCAGTCTCACGCCCTGCGAAACTCCAAAAGTATGCCAGTGCAGTTGTTTTATGTCACGATGTTTCATCTCCTTTGGAGTTTTATTCTCTCACTGAAAATCTATCCCACGTCCATCAGTTTTCTAATCAATCCACTCTCGGTCCTAACCTAAGCGTCCAAACCTTTCACGCCTGAGCCCCGAAACAACTGTCTGTACGACTCTGCCGGTAACACCATTCTTGCGGGAGGACATTCCTGGACCCCAAATGAGGAATTCATTAAGCATGACTACCTTTCCACTCCAATACCCTATCACAATCCCCCAAAAGCCCTTAAGTACAAATGGATCTCTGCGGCACAATACACAACATAAAATCTTACGGCCTTGCCGAGGGGATGAACCTAATCTTAACCGAACTGTACCCCGTGGAATCCCCTCTTCACCCGTATTAATCTACCTTGCCCAGTCTCTCACAAAACCTGTGTACAGTTACCGCCCATGGACAGAACCTTTACCCTGGCGTACTCGCCTGAGCCAAAACAGAATAACCCGCCCCACCTAAAACAAATCAACCATTTACTCCGATACCCTATTCCCCTTTGTTAGCTGCAAATGTATATGGCCTACCAACCCATTTTAGTTTTGCACCAAACCTAACTCCTGTTAGCTTCTTCCCACACATAGAACCCAGCATCACCCATAGTTCCTCCATGGGATGTCCGAGCCAGAACCTTCTTCCTCCTTATCTCTTAAGCCGCCCACAAATTACATCACCAAACCTGGGGCATGCTCAACACCCACCACTCTTCCGATACTCTTCTGCACCCGTTGAGAAACATATTCCAGCATTCAACCCATCACTTCTCCCACCAATAGACCACCAACCATGCTTCATAGCTCCCTCCTCCCTTCCATATGAATTGCTCGCAAACTATCATGACAAGTGTTGT
>UZAN01049894.1:0-21310 GCA_900618425.1 Echinostoma caproni
CAGTTTTCACGACCCTTCTTGAGGCTCTTCGAGAGCTGATTTTGCAGATGCCACCTTATCATGTTTGATCCTGGCATGGTCGAGATTTGTCGTTTTTTATCCATCAGGGCTACTGACTCATGAGATATCCAGGCGATTGTGAGCTATCCGAAGTGTTATTCAGCTTCCTCTGTAGTTTTTGTTCGTAGTTGCGCGCATATTTGTAACCATTTCACGATTGATGTGTAGCATTTTGTTTATAACCTGCCCACCGTCTTCTGCTTATAATTAGAGCCCTGTCTATATTTGCCTTCCAACAGGGAGGACGTTGCTTCTTTCCTTACAGAACCAAAGGTGCAAACCTGCCCGTGAGTGGAAGAAGTCCTGCCATGATATGGCTCCTCTGGTTTCCAGAGCTGCATCGGCTGGTTTGGGTACCACGTTTATATTCTGCGCCGCTCTGGCAAGTTCTTTCTGTTTGATTTTGCCATATTGCCTCGCTAGTCTGGTTGCTGGTTTGGTGTCTGATTTCTTGCGTTAGCAGGACCACATAATCACTCTTCCTCAGGGGCTCTTCCTGGGTTATTGTCTTTATGTCTAGAGGGGTTCTCGTGATCACTAGGTCCAGTATGGACGG
This sequence comes from Echinostoma caproni, assembly GCA_900618425.1. NCBI lineage: Eukaryota > Metazoa > Platyhelminthes > Trematoda > Plagiorchiida > Echinostomatidae > Echinostoma > Echinostoma caproni. Next base: position 617 of record UZAN01049894.1, read on the forward strand.
CCTGTCATTTGTTCTACACCGGGTGGCTTCTCGCATGTGTTGTGACAATGCGTGCTGACGTAACCACTCTAAAAGCAGTCCATGTCCAGTACTTGTCGGTGCCCTGTGTCTATTCCAGTTGATTTCTGGCATGTTGAAGTCCTCTACTAACAGCACCCTTCTTGACGTGGGAAAAAATAATTGCAGCTAAGAAATCAATTCCTGATCTTCTGTTGTATTTGCCTGGAAAGCCCGGTAGAAGCACATGACGGCTAATACGTTTCTGTCTATTTTACCTACACAACTGATGGCTTGTATTCTGGGAGTCGCTTGGACTGCTGCTGCCTCTCACTGCGTGTGATCTGACTTTCTTATTATCAGTAACCATCCCCCTTGCCTGCCATTCATCCTATCTTGTTTATAAATGACGTAATCATTTATCCCCGGGGTGCTGTGTTGCTTCCCTTTCCATGATTCAGTTATGCCCACATTACCTGGGGTGAGCCGTCGCACCTCTCTACTTTTCCCGTTTGCTGCAAGCATTAGTGTACTACATTGTGACTATGTCTGCTTGAACATGCCTGCTGGATCGGGGCCTCATTCCCGGAGGACGTGAAGCTAACCGGCGTTGACGGCCTGCCCATAAGTCTTCTTACGGATTTCAAATAGCGCGCGACCTCTTAGTGTCTCGTTGCCCGCGGTGGACAAAAACACTCGTGGGAATCGTATATATTTATTGGCGTATCGTGGTACTAAGTAGTACCGAATACGTGCCAATGTGACAACTAAAAAATGCAAGCAAACAATTGCAGTCACACGTGTTGCGTGGGTTGGACCAGGACCCAGCTTATATAAACACCTGAGCGGAAAATCGTGCAGAAGTAAAACAAAGAAATATCACAGTTGGAATCAGAGTTTATTGTGAAGAAAATATGAACGGAAAACTTCGTCGTGGATTGTTCCCTTTCTTCGTACAGTCATAGTCAGTACAGATCCTCGAGCGTAATGCCCGAGGCGTTACCCCGTTTTTTTAAGGGGGGGGGGTACGGTTGTGGTCGTGGCTTTTTCTACTCGAAAGCCATTCTACTTTTCTTCCTTGATGCATCTTTCATCCTCACTACAATATCTTACTCTACCCTCATATCTACATCGTTGTTCGCTCTTTGAGTACTTGATCTCCGTTGCATTTGGAGAACTACGGACTTTGCAGCTACTGAGAATTTCGCTACTATTTTCTCCCATGTAACTAGTTCCTCACAGCTCACTGTGGCTTCTGCGCACCGCCAGCTGCAACTACGTTCCTTAGTTGCGGTGCTCTGTCCTGTGTTTGTGTCGGGTTAGACCTTTGATTGCGAACCGCGGCATTATCCTTTTTAGACCTCTTTTGTAAGCTCTTTCCTACATATGATTTTGCAGGTAAAGTCTTTGGCACTTTCAGTGTGGATTTACTCAAAGACTCTTCAGTCATTGTCACGCATCAAGAAAAATTTTGAGGAGGAAAGGGAGGATGTGAGAGGAGGAGGAAACAGGAAGAAACAGGATAAAGTGGGGGTGCCCTCCGGAAGATGGGCTTGGGAATCGAAGTTTTCGAATAGCCTGGGTTCTGGTGGTAGGTGTAATGCTCAGTGACGGACGGAGGTCCTCAGAGTACTTATCTGTCACTCGGTATCCGATTGTGTCTGAAAAGGTAAACCTCGTGCGGTGCGTTCAAAACTTGATCCTACCTTGCTAACCAATTTTTCGCTAGTCAATATCCCTTACTATTTCAATCCGCCTTTCTGTGATTAAAAAATTTGTTATTTTTACTGAGCGTTTAGTCATGTTATCCTCTCAGCAGTTACCTCTTTAATTAGNTTTAATTAGACGAAGATACTTTAACAATGCTCCAAGTCGATGCTACCTTCAGCTCGGAGCACCCTTCGATTGAATTGATAGGACTTATTCATAAGCAAGCCCTGGAAATAGAAGACCTAATAGCTAGACTGAGTATATTTGGCGACCAGCTGGCCAGCCTACAATCTTTGATCCTAATTTCTGTCCCAAAAACTTGCGCTGCGAACATGGCTCTTAAGCTTTCACAGAAAGAAATACTGGATGCAGATAAGAAACTTAAGTTCAACGAAGAATCTGCCAAGCGGGTTATCCTCTAGAGGCGGTCCTCCATGTCTGACACCTTAGAAACTACATGTCAGCACATATTCAGCCTTCCAGAACCGCGTAAATACAAACCTTTTAGTTGTACTTGGTTAACCGGTAAGGGCTTGCGGAGACGCCTAGGTTTTCTTGTTGACTTGGGGTCTTCCAAGCTCGCCAGCAACATTCTCAAACAAGCACCCATCCTCAAATGCTCCTGATTAGGTTTGAGGGGTGTCTCCATAGACAAAGCTTTGCACGTGAGACTCGCAGCTCAAGCCAAAAGATCCCAAAGTCGACCCTAGAGAAACGGAACTATTGAGAAGCGCTTTCATTTCAGCAGTTTGCTTGGACTCAAAGGTTCTTGGATCTCAACTCTCTTCCTCAGACGCCATTGCCCTAGACAAGACTTTAGCGTACCTTAAATCAATAATGGCAAGCTCTGTCGACATCAATCCCATAGAATAGAACCGGACTCCAATCGAGGCATCTGGGAAAAAAGGACAAAATATCCTGCAAAGTAAATAGCAGATTTAACACAACCTGGTCTGCACATTGGCCTCACCTAACCCTAAAGGGGGGCTCCTCGGGGATCCTCCCATTCGCAATAAGGTGCGTTTGAACATACCCATGAATACGCGAAAGCGGCCGGGGCCGATAAAAGACCAACTCCCACTCATCGAGCGGTCGTTCCTGCGATGTACCCTCACAGCCCAATACCTGCAACAACGAAGTAATCTTTCGGACGAAGGGGGGACAGGCTGACCACCGGAGAAACTCAGAACTAAAGCCCCTCCGATGGTGAAGTATGTACCTTCCCAAGATAGCCCCGATCAACGCACGCTTGATTCGTACATCCACCACCAATAATGTTCTTTCCGACTGCTTACCCGGTCCCGTCTTGCTCCCTGCCAGACCTAAGAACGTCAATGGACGCATATTTAAATGCATTTCTAGCAACTATCTTAGCCTCCCGAACAAAGTTCTAGAGTTAAAGCAACTTACCTGGTAGCATCATCCTCATGATATCACCCTTACTGAGACCTGACTCAAAGCTAATGTTTCATACAGAGAAATCTTCATTCCCGTTTATGCACCGATATGATCAGGCTCAGCCCGGGGCAGAGCAGGTGGTGTTATAGGTTATTTTAGTTGCGCTTGCCCTCCTCCCTTTCTTATTTCAGTCGACTCATCNACTCATCACACTCAATAGGTACTTTATGGGTTAAACTAAAACTCCTGTCAGTCACACTCCTACTTGGAGTAGTTTACCGTCTTCCGCAGTACTCCCTCATCGAAAGCCAACTACTCATTGACCAATTAAGGCACCCTTTCTTTCACCCACCTCCCAATTACTGGTGACTTCGATGCCCCGGGTCTTGATTGGTTCAAAGCACACTCTTCTGACCATTCTTTTGTTCATCCTCTTATCTTATATTAGAAATTTCCTGTAGCTCAACCTACGAGGTTCCGTCCGGGTCAGGCTCCTTCATTGCTAGATCTGATTATAACTAATGAAGACAATCTTACCGACGTGGTAAATTACATTCCACCTCTCGAAAAGAGTGACAAGATAGTCCTACCGTTTGACTGCATTACGGAATGGAATACTAAAATGGGGTATTTGTAAATAGTCAGATCTTTCAAGCTTACCAACTTCAGCTCCTTAAGAGAGTTTTTTAGGGCGCAAATTAACAGCCTTCCCCTGAACCTGTCTGTAGACAACCTCACAGAACATATCGAACAAATCATCACTTCTATCACGCTCTAGCTCCAAACCACCTCTCCCTCGTCCGATCCGCAGGCTTTTAGACGGGCGGTCTCAACTGTTTGCAAGATACAAGTAAATGGGACTCGAAGCTGGTGAAATAGCCTTTAAAAGGCCCAGGAACATCTGCCGCTCAAATATTAGAGAATACAAACTGCGCACTCAAAGAGCTATAATTGAACGGGCTCAAAAGACCTGACCGTTACTCTACAAGTATATCCGTTGGCTGCGTGGTACATCCCAGCCCTCTCTTGCCCTCAAGTTACCAGACGGCACAGAAGTAGCTGCCTCTTCACAGACTGCAGGCGAATTTAAAAAACATAATCAGATCATCTTTAGTTCTAAACCACCACTAACAATCCGATACTACAACTAACAACTATCTCCACTAACCCCCACGCTCAGCCGTACTGTTATCTCACAGTTAAATTCAGAAAAAACTACGAAACCTCTACTCTTGCTGCTCTATGAGGCCCGACAAAATATACCCTAGAATTCTTAAAAAGTCGGCGGACATCTCAACTGGCCCATACACCCGACTGTTCCAACGGTGTATGGATGAGGGAATATGCCCTTCTCGCCGGAAAGCCATAGATCTCTCCCCCATCTACAAAAAGCTATTAGATTCCTTTCAGTAAGCCGCCGTCTTATAACTCTGAATAGTGTACCGAGTAAAATTCTAGAGCGCATTCTGAAAGAGGCCATCTTAAAGCACCGCTGCGCGAATAACTTACTTTCAACTTTCCAGCATGGATTTCTTCCAGGCTAATCTTGCATCACCAATATGCTAACTGTCATGGATAGTTTAATAAAGGCTTGTGATGAACGCAAAATCTCGCAAGCTGTTTATATAGATTTCACTAAAGCCTTCGACAAGGTCTCATATGTCCCACTTATAAACAGGCTGGGGGTGTGTAGAATCACTGATCCTCTTCTATCACTCATTGGCACCTTTCTCTCTTACCGCACTTTTACCGTAAGGGTTAACGGTACACTATCCGAACCTAGCCCCATTTCAACCGGTGTCCCTCAGGGATCTGTTCTCGGTCTTCTTCTCTTCCTTATTTATATTAACGATCTGCCTTGTACATTACCTGCAAACGTAGCTATGTATGCTGATGATATCATTATCTAGGGTACACATACCAAAAGCTACAGGCATCCATTGATGCGGGTAAACACTGTCCATTGAAGGGAATCTGCCTAACAATGGTGACAAGTGAGTAGGCATGACTTTTGAAAACTCCCCTCCTGTCTCGTTTTATATAGGTGGTACGCAACCTCTTCGGCTTACTAACTTGCACAAGGACCCAGATTTATGATCAAATAGTAATCTTTCTTTTTCACACCATAACCAGTTACCCGGCGAATTTGCTTTCCGTGTTCTTCAGCTTTTTCGAAGATCTTTCTCCCACATCACCAAGAAAGATTTTTCCACACGTTTATGGCACCTACCCACTCCCTTCTGGAATATGGTGGTCAAGTTGTTCATTCTGGCTTGACCAGTGCTTGTGATGCTCTTGAACGAGTTCAAAGAGCGGCAACAAAAGCGGTGGTTGGAATGCAACACCTTCCCTATCCTGAACGTTTAGTGGAGCTTGGTCTGTATCCTCTGGAATTCAGGCGCAATAAGGGGTTTGTATCTTCTACACCTGTTCTCCTCGGGCCTGGTGGAAAAGTTCTTCATTCTAGCCCCAACGGGTGGAACACGGCATAATAACAAAACGTTATACAAATGTCAACCCAGCACCACCTTTCGCACATCTTTCTTCACTTTCAGGGTAATTTTACACTCTCTAACCTTGATAGAACCGCATTCGAAGCTTATTTGACACTAAACCGACAGGTTGCCCCAGGGCTACATAACTCGGCCGCTCCGATCAGGATTTTTCTGTATAGATGAATGCACTCTGTGGGGGGGTGTCCAAATGCATGAGTGCTGTTCGCAGTTAGGGAGACAGTACCCCTGTGCCCTTCTCCGACTCCGGTCTTCAACTGCGACTGATCAACCGAGTAAAATTCCCCCGCCGAACCACCTGTACCTTTCATTTCTCTTTTAGCTTTGTTTCTTTTTTCTGTTTTACTCTTTCTCTTTTCATTTTTTCTTCCTTCTTCTCATTTTTCTTTTCTTAATCAATTGACGGAATAACTCGCTATTTTGACAGCTCCTGTGATTGGAAACTGGTGGACACCCTTCTTTTTTGATTTCTTATTATCATCACGTTCAACACCATCAGACGTTGAGAGTCGACCTGAGTTTATCCTATTACCAGTCACTCACTTTCGAGTGTTCCTCGCATTATTGTCTTGTCGTTGGGTTTTCGTTTTTATCGTTATAGGTTTTTCTGAGCCATGCGGGATAAAAATCCCACTGCATTGCTTGGATGAGGGTTGTTTCTAGTGATGGATGGGTGTTCTATCACCTGGGTGAGTAGACCTCCGTAATATATACCAAGTGACCGGCCGTCTGGTCTCTGGCCTTGTTCGCAGAACACAGCTTTGGCATCACTGAGAATACAGCAAAGATAAAATTTAGGAAGTCACACATCGACGTTTCCTCATCTGCAAAGATACACAATGTACGACAGTCGAAGGCCGGTGCTCAAATACCCCTGGTTGGGATCATTCCGATCTCCGGTAGCCGTATGTCGAACGGAGCACTAAGGTACTATTCGAACCGAAATCCTTCTGATCTCGTTTTCATTTGACTCATTTGGCTCAATGCCGTGGCATTTGATAACCAGGTAGCGATGTTTACCTTCTCAACCAAATTCCAATCATTGCACGAAGTCGGCTTCAAAACTGGATCTATGGAACATGACACATTTTGGCATATATTTATATCAGTATTGTTACCCAATCACACACCTTGTTTAGATTCTTCCTTAGCTTTTTGCTATGCTTCTCCCTCTTCCGTTCTTAGCTGGGTTTCACTACAGATTGCCGAATTTTGCCTTCCTATTCTAGACTCGGTTGGCTCGGGCCTGACGAAGGCTTGCAGTCTACACCCGTAATGGACAATTTAGCACCGCAATGATCGTGGAGCGCGGCTGCATCCACCACTTTGACTAACTGCGTCCGTAATCCGGACTAGGTTGAGGAACGTACTCCTTGCCTCACCTAAAAGGGTTGGGTGCCTAACATGTACTCAGTCCCACATCAAGGCGACCAACGCATGAACAACTCAAATAATCCAAATCATTCCATTGCCGATTGAAGCCCCTGAGGCCATCAAATGAGACCCTGCAGAAGTCAATTGTGTCACAATGTATAATGAATACATATACTTTGACAGATGTCTAACTGTGTTCTGTTTCATTCTATTTGTTCTTGCACGTATTTCCATCTATTCCTGTCCATCGACGAGCCTGCCGCCTCCCGTTATTCTACTCATTGATTGTCATACGTCCAAACATCTCACCGTTTATCTGGTATAACGATTCCTACTTAAACTGACGTGTTCTTTTAGAGCATTCTGGGATCCTCAACATTGTCCTCCGTGACCTTTTTCAATTTGTGTTCCAATTGTCTTTTAATTCATTGTGACCTTCAAATTTTTGTACTTCTTCTGTACTGATGATTGCATTGTACATTTGATCATGCCTATGCATGCTTCACGGCGCTCCGTGAAATATACCTTTATTACTATTATTTGTGTTGGTCAAGTAGCTTTTTGAACGACTGTTTAGTTTTATCCTGAACTACTGTCGTTCGCCGTGAGTTCAAAGGGCGAAATACACGTACCGAGAAACAGTGCTCCCGGGCACTCAGTCTGGAACGCTGCCTCTCCAGTTTCATGGAGTGGCCGCCCAGTGCTGACGGAGAGACCATCGTAAACAGATGCCTGTAAAAGTGCCCTTGAACGCTGAGTGTGTCCCTCAGGAGGATCAGGTCACCCCTTATCCTCCTATACTGCATGCTGTACAAGTTGAGCAAACGGAATCTCCCCGGGTAGGATGTGCGTGACAGGCCCTGTTCACTTTTGGTGGCTTTCCGCTGTGTACGCTCAGTGGCGTTGACATCTCTCCAAAGCAGCGGTGGGCATACCTAGATATTGATCGTTAGATGTGGCCTGATGAGCGTAGCAAACATCTTGAGCAAAGACTCTGGTGTTAGTTTCCTTAGACGTTTAAGCACTGCCCTCCGGACCAGTGTGTTGCAGTTAGTTTGCTGCTGAGTTGCCAAAGGGAGCCTTTCCACGTATTGAAATCTTTCAGGACCTTCGTTAACACCAGATCAAGTATCAGCGGTATGACATCATCCCAACTGGTTTACAACCAATAAGCTCGAATGTAAACAATCTATTAATATCAACGTACATATATACATCATCACGTAGATTGAAGAACCGCCATTAAGAGAACACTTAAGTCTCAATGCTTTCAGCTTTGGTACTGCAGCTGCACAGACGACAATTTGCCATGAATCCATGAAGTACAACAAGCATATATTACCCAAATTGAAATTAATGTAAAGGTAATATAGGCTCAACGGGAGAGAAGACAAGACAAAGGCAAACAACGCCAGATTGCTGGTGCCCTAGAAACCCTAGTTATTCACTAATGACGGCTAGAAAAATAAATGAACAAATAAATAAATAGTGCCATTAGATAAACGGTGAGTTTGTTACGAAGTGTATACAAGAGTGCTTCGTCGTTAGATCTGCTTTAGGTATGTAAACAGACCAAGACAACGCAAACCTAACTGGCACCCTCCTAATGAAAGAGCTTTCTCACATCCAGTTTCACTACATTCTGACATGTTCATGCCAGCACTTCCCTGACCAAGTCATCCGAACTTAGGAGAACTTCACAAGCTATGTCCAAAGGCCATTGATTACTGTGAACTCTCTAGTCCAACACCAAGACAAGATCTCCAACCTTGAGATGCAGTGATCTCTCACTTCACATCTGCATTTCATGTAGCACACACAAGTATTCAGATCTGCAGTGTTTCCAACCTAACGCATGTTTTTGGAAAGTTACAGTCATCCATGAATGTTTGGTATTCTCTAAGCAATAACAACCTGTGAGGATTGAAAACGTCTAAGTCTTGGGCAACGCCAGACGGTGGCACTAACGAGCGGTCATTCAAGATTCGTTCTACGTCAGCCAAGAAAATCAACAGAGTTTCTTCGGTACCACTGTGACCACGGGTGACGGCTTGCAAGATTTATCGTATCATCATTTCCAGATGTGTCCCTAAAGACTGGTCTCCGGAGGACCAAAACGCCAACCGATTTCTCGCTCCAACATGAATACTTTGGTATTGGTATCTGAGAAAAGACAGACATCCGCATCAAGTTTGTTATAAGCGTCTCTAAAGTTAGTTCCGTTGTCGCTGAAAACCACTGTCGGTCTTCCTCATCGTGCTATAAAGCGTGGGAAAGCTTGTAAAATGGTGTCGGATGAGAGAGAAAATGAGTCACTTCAATATGCACTGTCTGTATACTGAAGCAGGTGAATGAACACTCATATTTCTTTCGTTCTGATCGCCCTTGCTTTATGTATACGAGACCAAAGAAATCCACCCCTGAATTCTTAAAGTTATGTCTATCATGAAAAACCCCGTTCTAAAAGTAAAGGTGCCATTTTTGTCATCCAGGATGCACCCGATATCTTGGAAACTGCATACATTTCCCAATGACATGTTGACTGACGGCTCAGTTTTTTAGTACCCCGAACCTCCTTCAAATACTGGCCAAGACGTGATTACAACCTACATGACCATCAAAACCATGATGGTATATAATTATCACGTGTGATGTGATGCTCGGCAGGAAGGATTACAGGATGATGAAGGGACTCTGACCAATCCGATCATTGTAGACTATACCCAACACATAAATACCATAAATAAGAATATGATTTTATCATTTTATTGAGCTATTTCTAGATAGTCGCTGACTATCTTTGGTTTCACCTCGTAGCGCGCTCAGTTTCCGGGGAAAACACTCCGTTTACACTCAACTAACAAAAGCATCACGACTGCTTCTTAGCTCCGACATTGTTAAACGGCCTACTCGCAATGACATTTGGTCTTGGCCCCTAAGTATGATGAAAAGGTAGTGTTCGAACCTCAAAGTCCAGGCCACCGACTTTATTAGTGAAAATCACGACGAGAAACTCTCGAAATAACGCGTACGTGAAACGCTAATAACTGATTTAATCACTCGTTTCTACCTTATTTCTAGGAATTTGTTTGAGGGATCGGGGCATGCGCTTTCTTTATAGTCAGTCATGCTCAGCTGACTTAGAAACTGTGGCCCCTGTAACCTTGGCGGTACGTTCGAATACGGTTGCGTGGTATTTGCTTTCTGTGAATTTCCATTGAATTACGTCAAAAAGCACGGTGAACGAACAATACAGTCCGTTTTACTACTTAAGCTGGTAGTAAATTATCTGGCTTGAGGTACACCTTTTTTGAAAGGTTTTTGCTAATAAGATTTCCGTAAACTGTTTTTCGGTAATTGCTGACGCTTATTTTACGTTTTGTGTCATACAGTAAATATGGTGTCGTATATTTATTGTATATTTATCGGTTTACTTACATTGCACATCCTTTTTGAAATATGTCACGTGCCAACTTTCCGTGTCTGAATGAAGCGTGCGGTAAAAAGGTGGCAAGAGGTATTCTGTGCGACGTATGTGAAGAGTGGGCTCACCAAAAGTGCACATTGGTCTTTTCGGAGATCTGCGCCCTGTACAGTAAACACAGTGGACTAAAATGGGTGTGCAATGGTTACAAAACGGTTGCATACCACCAAAAGTTCCGGAAAGTCACCAAGACTGACCGAGACAAAACGAGTGGAAAGTAAGGTAGTGATGGCTGAAGGAGCGTCAGCCAAAACTTATGCTGAGGTAGTAAGAAAGGCCCCAAGCAAACCTGCTCCACTAACTCCTCCAATTAAGCCAAATGCAAAGATTGTCGAAATCAGTAAATCCGCGTATCGTCAAGGGAGTCTAAGGTATTCTGAGTAACAGCCTGCACCACATCGAAAGTAAACTGCATAAATTGTGTGCAGAGGTAGTCTCTGTCAAGGCTGTTAGGGCAAATAGAGCGTCCAAGTGCAACAAGTTACTGGTCCACAATACAGAGGAACCAATAATCAGGGAGTCTAAAACTCGGCGAGAAATGGATCCCCGCCGAGTGACGGATATACTTTGATTGGTAGGCTTAGATACAAAACGCCACATAAAAAGGATATAGAGAGTAGGTGTTTGGAAGCAACCAAACGCGAACGGGGTGACTGCGGCCCAACCAATACTAGTGGAGTTCGAAGTGGCGGGACCAAGGAACATGCTCTTGTCAAAAGCATCTCTTGTGAGTCAAAGTACAAACGGGCGCTAAAGCATAGCCCCGGACAACCCAAGGTCGCATGGAAAAGTAGAGTATAAGGGGTCCAAGGGAAGGGTCAGAAACCAGGGTACGCAGCTGGTGGCAAACACCCCCTTCAGAAATGGGGTGGTAATTGTAGAAGATATAATGGAAGAAGAGGAATGGAAGACCTGCTTGCCGAGCAGGTCGGAAAGTAAAGATGAACAGAAAACTGTTCAAACATCCACACTACTTCAGAAGACGTCCATGGTAGAACTGACGGACTCCGAACTCAGAAGGCGTGAGAAAACGACCAAAAATGACCCATCAAAAAACGAGTTCACAGCTTGGGCGCTGCGTCCGAGACCAAAGCAAGAGTAGGGGGCTTAAAATGCCCAATTCCGGAGAATTTAGTTATGATATGCGCAAATGCATGCAGCATCCACAATGAGTGGGCAGAGTTAGGGGTCGCATCTAAGGAACTCAAAGCTGCAGTGATTATTTTCTCTGAAGCATGGTTACGTGAAAGCGACCACATACCACAAACCATCGCAAATAGCTTTGAGATCCATAGACAGGATAAAGAGGGACAAGTGCAAAGTGGGGGAGTAGCCCTTCTCATTCGCAAAGAAACTCCTCACAGGCGATTGGACAAGGAAGTCTGCACTGCTATCTCACTCCTTTCTAGGACAAACAGAGCCACCTTAGCCAGTGTGCATAGGAGTCCGGGAGCCACCGTAGATGAAGATGAGCAACTGATCAAGGCGGTTGATGCACTAGCACAGTCCCAACGGAAACTGGTGATTGCTGGGGACTTCAACCTTCCCGGCATCCAGTGGACCACAGAGACCTGCTCGTAGGGTACACCAGAGGAAAGGTTTCTGGGATGGATACACTCCAGAGCTCTCTTGCGACACGTGAAGGAAAATATCAGACTCAGGACTGGACAAAATCCATCGCTCCTGGATTTGGTGTTTACGAAATACCAAAGGGACGTAGAAGCTCGTTCGTTTCACCCATCTATAGGGAAGGATGATCATCTGATGACAAAAGTGACCCTCGATTCAATAGAATCCACAGTGCCTAGCGGAAAAGTTAGGAAGTTCAGCAAAATGTACATGGGCAGCCTGCAGGCACGACCTTTAACTCTGGAATGGGGAGCAGATAATGACCAGACCACAGTAGAGGTCCTCTGGCATAGACTTCAAAGTAACATACAAGAACTCCAAGACCAGTTCGCACCCCTTAAAATTCGGAAAGGTTGTAATAAGCCTCCATGGTGGTCTCCAGCAATGAGGGTAGCATCAAGGAAAAGAAAAAGAGGCTGGAAACACTGCTGCGAGATCAGCATTCAGTTAGCATGGACAAACTACAGGGTCCAGAGGAATAAGGCAGTCAGTCTTATAAGAGTAGAAAAGAGAAAAATATGAACTAAAGTTAGCTGAAAACGTCAAGCAGAAACCGAAAAGGTTTTTCAGGTACGTCCAATCGAAACCCAACTCCAGGGATGCTATAGGTGCCTTGTTCCTGGAAAACAACACGATTGCGGCAGACGACCACAGCAAGGCAGTAGCACTGGGCAACTATTTTGCTAGTGTTCATAGGTTAGATAACGGGACATTAGAACCTAGATCCTCACACTCTCTTCCACCGAGCATAAGGAAGATGCAGATATCTGCAGTGGAGGTACAAAAGGTGCTAGGGGATTTGGACATCAATATATCCCTGGTTCCCGATGGTATATATCCTGCCATTGTGAAACCACTTGCTCAAATCTTAGCAGACCCCTTAAGGGTGCTGTTTCAAAAATCACTGCAGGAGGGGGTGCTTCCGGGTGACTGGAAAACTGCCGTTGTGGTGGCATTACACAAAGGTGGTAGTAGATCTAACCCGCAGCACTACAGACCGGTTAGCTTAACTAGTATTCTATGCAAGTGCATGGAAAAGCTAATCAGGATACATGTCTGTGTTCGCCTTTTAGAGTATGCATTACTTAGCGTGGCCCAGCAAGGCTTTATGAAAAACAGGTCGTGCCTGACAAACCTAGACGTAGACGACTGCGAGGAGACCTGATAGAGACCTTTAAGATAGTCAGAGGGCTATCAGGACTCCACGCAGATGACTTGTTTACGGCTTCTCGTGCTCAAAACACGAGGGGTCATAGCTTTAAACTCCAACAGAGCCATGCTAGGTTGGAGATTCGGGCCAATTTCTTCGCTCATAGGGTCATACCAGTGTGGAACAGGTTACCCGGGGTAGTGGTCAACTGCACCAATGTGCATTACTTCAAGGCGGCACTGAATGCGTGTTGGTCAGAAATTTTCCCTGAGGTTAGGTGTCAATGCATCGTCACCAAAAGCAGGGTAAATTGCAGTCCTGAACTATGGCATTGGGGCTTTAAATTGCATTTGAAACTGATTTTTCAGAAAACTAAGGTCTCTCACCGACGAGGCGAGAAGACATCTCTTCTGTTTTCTCTTTTCCAGCCCGCTTGAGAGAACCTGGCTAAAAGAAACTCAGAAAACGCAGTGTTGGGAGCCAAAAACACCCGCCAAAAACAATAATCTGGACGCTCTATTGACAAGGGCCATTATTCGTCCTGTGAAGACTGGACTGGACTGGACCTCTTATGCTACCTAGACGAATTCACAGAGGGGTAGACGAAGGCAGAACAGTCGAAGTATGATACCTAGATTTCAGTAAGGTGTTTGATTCCGTAAGTCATAGACTGCTTCTATATAAGCTAAGATTTTTCGGAATCACAGGAACAATATTAAAATGGATGGAAACATTCTTGACCAATAAGACATTCTGGGTCAGGGTAGGAGAACAACAAGTGGTCCCACACATGGGATCTCCCACAAAATGGAGCAAAGAGTCAGTTGTTCTCTAGAACTAGGGAACCAATGAAGGCTCTCGCGGACTGGGGGCAATTCGAAGTAGGCACTGTAACCAGTGCCAGGGATCTATGAGTCATAGTAACTGTAGATTACAGTTAGGGTACCCAATGTGAAGCTGCAGCACACATGGCAATACGACACCTGTTTGGACTAAGGTGAGCAGTTTCGTGTAGGAAAGCAGCTGTATGTATACCCATCAACAAAGCTATCGTAAGGCCTCACCTAGAATACTGTGTACAGGCCTGGTCGCCCTTTTACAAAAAAGAACGCAGCCTGTCTGTGGAAGGTCCAGAGACCAGCAACACGGATGGTTGAGGGTATGCGGGGTAAAACATACAAAGAAAGGTTGTACGCACTCGGTCTATTTTCGCTAGAAAAAGATTGCGCGGAGAACTCATCAAAGTATTTGAGAATAAGAAACATTTGCTGGGTTTAGATCCGGGGTCCTTCTTCACTGAGGCTCCCCACCAAGGAACGCGTGGACATGAGCTCAAACTTATGAAAAGCGTTATAGGCTGAACTTACGAGCACATTTCTTTGGCAATACGGTAGTGGAAAATTGGAATAAGATGCCGTCAGAACTTATTATGCAGCCGAACGTCCAAGCCTTTAAAAGAGCTCTGGACGCCAGATTTTTGGAGGTCTTCCCTGACATAGAATGTTAGATGCATAAATTGTTTTTGGGTAATATGGAACGCTTTCATAGTAAAAGTCTCTCGCCGTGTCGGCGAGAAGTAAAGTCTCTCTTTCGCTCTGTTTGCAGATAGAAAGGGAAACCGATCGATCGCAGAGGTGGACATATAGTCGTGAGCACACCACCGAAGGAATTCCGGACGCTTGATTGGCCTGTTGCCACTACCAGTCCTGTGCAACCTGACCCGACCTGACCTGACTTGGTATTTTTCTTGATGCGCTATACCTCTGGAGGCTAAATACGCATGGTGATCCTTCCCTGGCACATGTGAACACTTTTCTAGGATGGAACCATTTTTATCATCTCTACGCTATTAGCAAAGAAGATCCTAAAGCGGCTTTTATCGCTGCTAATACGATATAAAGACGGGTGCATAGTCCAGCCAGTAACATACTTGTGGTAACGGTATTTCTGTTTCTTTTTGTGTCGTTCTGGCTAACTGAGAACCCAACACCGCAGCTGATAACTCGAGACGAGGTATGGTGACAAACTTAAAAGGGATAACTCGGGACTTGGTCATAACAGGCACGCATCTCATAGGTTCCTGTTTACCGATGACGCGAAAGTACGTCACAGTCTCATAGGCATTTTCCGATGCATCACTGAATGTGTAGAGCTAGACCTCGGGATCTGTCTATGCAGTCCCATGAGAATAACATCTGGGCAACTTAATATTATTTAGCATTTCCAAAATGACAAAACACTGCCGCCATCTGTGCCCTTCATTCCAACCCACTCTTTTTCTACACTGATCTTGAAACCATAAGTTTAAAGATAATTTGAATGATCCAATCCACCCCAATGGATCATAGATGGCTGAAAAACGCGAAAAAAGCAATCTTTGCGTAACCAAGCACTCAATTTCAAACTGGTAGATAAACGAATCACACTCCATGTCCCAATCAAACTCGAAGGCTTTTTATGTAGGAGGCGTACCCTCAAGCAATTCCTGATCGGAAACATTGTTCTCGTCACAAGGAATCTGAATCAAAATCTCCCGCTGGTTACGAGCCCACTTAGTAAATTTGAATCCGACAGTTGTATCAGGCCAATGATCATGATACGTACTTCGATCTGATTGTCGACGGACAAGAGAAAGTCGGTCACATTAAACTGTTTTGAGGTGCATCGGTTATCGAGAAAAGATAACTGTGGCCGCATAAAGTGGCAAAGAGACCGAATTCTTGGTTTTACAGCCGGTAGATATCCTCCTCAATTTTAATCAGACGATGTACTGCACACATACGCACACCACCGCTGCGGCTTTGATCAACCGGTCCCCTAAGAACCCAACCCAACGGATTAGAATCTGCTTTTGGGTCCTTTTTCTTTCCTCATCTTTTTTCTAGTATCCAACGTGCTTCGGTCACATTCAAATCAATAAGAATACCAACTGTCGGACAGCTCGTTTTGGGGAAGTTGACACCCTTTTAGTAGCTCTTTTTAGAAAGGGTAACAGCACCTGTTGTTGAAACAAGACTCTCGAGTACAGACGCAACGGTGTACGCAGTCCGGACGTCTACTTCTTCGGAACCATCAAGGCAATTACCCTCAAGGTTAAATTGGAACACTGTTTGCGGGTATTCCCTAACGGCGTACTCAGGGAAATGTCTTCTGATTTGCCCTTTAGACCTAATTGATCGGCTACGTCCGCTCGTATCAGAGGATTGTCGGTTCCTCCGTCCAAAGGGGCGCGAGTTAACAAAGACCCAGTAAGACTCTCAACCATTACTAGAATGATTCCCAAACTAACCCCATAACCACTGGAAAATAGCTAACACGAAGCACTATATACTTCTGCCACCTATTGTTCCTGATATAGTAACTCTCGATCCACACGGTAACTTCCCTTTATTCGAATTTAGTTTTTGATAAACAATTATCAACTGAATACCTTGGTTGCCTAGCCTCTGCTTCCCTAATCTTCATTGATCTAATTTCCTACTCTAAATCTACAATCTTACGATGGTATATATCAGAAATCCTAATATCGGCATTACAATGAAGAGCACATGAAATTCTAGCACTAACGAGACCAACTGAATTATAAATGTGAGAATCGGGAACCCCCTAATTCCCCAGTTACTTGCCGGGTTACTTCCTGTCCTTCCTCTTCGATCCTTCCATGTTCGGATGATATTCTCTTGTTACAAGTTTTACACATTTGAGTACTGTGCTTCCAAACAGATCAACGAGTAGCGCGTAACCGAAATCGGATCCCAAAACGTCAATAAAACGAACGATCCAGCAAGTTTCTACAACACTGCATTAATAAACGATCACATAAGCAAATAAAATCTATACAAACCGCGAAGTGATCTCAAATCAACTTGAAAACAAGAGTTAGGTATGACTGTGAGCGTAATTCAACAAATCTGAACGGGAGAAAATGAGTCTGGATAAGAATACCACGCTCACCGTCACACTGCACTCGAACGAGACAAATTGGAGTGGTCAGGTCGCGAATAAAACAAATAGGGAACGAATGAAGCAAAAAACAAACAAAGTCAGATAGTGCGGTCGATGTACAAATATACAAAGAAGGTGCGAAAGTCAAATGTCAATGTATTTATGAGGCGGAAGTTGTAAGGTGAATGAAACATGCAATTCACGAAAAAGGGAACCAGGGGGGATTGACCGGGCTTTACAGGGAGGATTTTCACAGATCGATCAATACAGCTTGTTTACAGGCAATAACATCATGCAAATGGATTTTATTATTTGGTTATTATTTTGCATATCGCACACAGTTCAACCACAAGCAACTCTTCCTTTGAAGGGGAGTTGAGGCGCGGTGAACTGTCCAACTGAGGAAAGTCAAATGCGTCGGACACTGTCACAGGACCCGTACGGGAGGTGAAAGACAGCAATGGAGACCCGTAACGCATGGCATGGCAGGAGGCTCCACACATCGTCCTCGTCTTAGCTGTCGTTGGTGCGACAAGCAGAGCAGTTCGTGTTGAAGTTCTGAAAAACTGTTCATAGCATGTGCCAAAGTAACTGGTCCATATTCAGTAGAGTTGACCGGGAAGAATCTTCCCATGGTTATTGTTACAGAGCAGCAAGTTCGGCTGTGAAAAAGAACAGACTCGTGAGAACAAATGACACAAAAAAAGCATGAAATAGATGGATTCACGACGGACTACTTTGAAGGGGTCATCGTAGATCGGGTGAAGAGGTCTGCGGACACCATCAAATCGAACCAAGACACGAGTGCAGTGAGCCACATCTTTATGAACAAACACACGTTGTGACTGCGGACGCGGTTGAGTAGGTGTCAGTTTTCCCATATGGAACTGGAAGCGTGAGACAGTTGTCTATGTCTGTAAGTTTCTCTTGCGTGGTAGGACAAATATAGTCTTCAGGCAGACGCAAGGTGGTGCCAAAAACTAACTCGGCTGCCGTGCACTTAGGATCCTCTTTGAGCGAATTGCGAATGCCGAGAAGAACTATTGGTAAATTTTCGTCCCACGGTAGGGGGAGCGAACTGATAGACCCACCTTGAGCTGACGGTGAAATCTCTCAACCAGACCGTTTGACGCAGGGTGAAAGGCAGTTGTGCGTACATGACGAGAACCAAGACACGCGGTCAAAGTATTGAATAATGAAGATTCAAACTGGGGTCCAAGGTCGGTGGTAATGGTTGCTGAGCAACCAAACTGAGCAACCCACCGTTTAACCAAAGCTTTCACAATGGTGGTAGCGTCAACGTTGGGAATCGGAATTGCTTCCGGCCAACGGGTGAAACAGTCGATGCAGGTGAGAAGATGGACAAAACCGTTTGAAGGCTCAAGGGGTCCTACAATATCCAAATGGACTTGGCTAAACCTAGCGTCAGGCGGGGTAAAACTGCCGATTTGGGGTGTAGGTGTGGCGGTGCACCTTGGTCTTTTGACAGGACTCACAGGTGTGAGCCCAAGAGCGGACGTATTTATTCGTAGACTGCCGAACGTACCGTTGACTAATTAATTTTAGAGTGGCACGGACTCCAGGGGGTGATAACCCGTGTAGGGCGTCAAACACCAGTCTTCGCATAGGTTCAGGGNACTAATTAATTTTAGAGTGGCACGGACTCCAGGGTGTGATAACCCGTTTAGAGCGTCAAACACCAGTCTTTGCATAGGTTCAGGGACCAGGGGTCTGGGTACCTGTTGCGAGACATCACGAAGAATGGAGCCGTCCAAAGTGGGTAAAGGAAGCCTATGAAGCTCTAGAGATGATGAAAAGTCCAGAAGCGGGGCAGATAGTTGAAGAGCCGCCATGCGTTCTAGGTCAATTACTGGTAACTCCGAAACTATGTTCAGCCGTGACAAGGCGTCGGCCACGACATTTGCAGCGCCAGAAATGTCTTATATCAGTTGTAAACTGAGAGACATAGTCTAACTGGCGGACTTCACGCGGTGAATACTTATCATTATTAGATTTGAGAGCAAACGTCAGAGGCTTGTGATCGGTGAAAATAGTAAATTCACGTCCTTCAAGGGCGTGTCGGAAGTGACGCACAGCGAGATATATAGCTAGCAGCTCACGGCCGAAAGTGCTATAGCGCTGTGCGGCTTCCGAGATCCGACGAGAAAAGGAGCCTAAAGGTTATCACTCGCTGTCAACGAGTTGTTGAAGGACAGCACCTGCGGCAACGTTAGAAGCATCAACGGCCAGGCTGAGAGGTGCGTCCGGAGAGTGGTGAGCTAGAAGTGTAATCTGTGAAGGTGCCTCCCTAATAGCATTGAAGGCCTGGAGGGCGGTTTCGTTGAAGGTTAAGGACTTAGGGTTTCCGCGGAGTAGATCGGTCATGGGCTGACAGATCTGCGCACAACGCTGGATAAAACGACTTTAAAAGTTAACTAATCCCAGAAAACGTCGCAGGTCTTGAGCCGTAGTAGAGACGGTGAAACGGTGTATGTCTTCAACCTTGGACTCTAGCGAGAGGATACCGTTCTGGTCTATAGTGTGTCCCAGAAAGGTAAGGGAGGTTCGGTCGAACTTCCACTTGTCTGGATTCATAGTGATGCTATGGAGATGGATCCTATTCAGGGCAAGACTTAAGTAAGATGTTCAGCTTAATTTGTGCTTACAATGAGGATATCGTCGAGGTAGGTGAACATAAAGTCTAAACCTCGGACAACGTTGTCAATGAAGCGTTGAAAGGTTTGAGAAACATTTCGCAAGACAAAGGGCATGCGAAGAAATTCGAAGGGACCAAACGGCGTGATCACCGCAGCCTTTGGGATGTCAGTAGGGACAACTGGTATCTGGTGATAGGCACGCACCAGGTCCAATTTAGAGAAGATAGTTTTGTCATGTAGGCAAGCTGTGAAGTCATGGATGTGCGGAATAAGGGAGCGGTCAGGGGTGGTAACCCTGTTAAGAGCGCGATAACCACCTCACAGATGCCAATCTGTCGAGTCCTTTTCGGGACCATGTGAAGGGGCGAAGCCCAGCTTCTGTCGGATGGCCGAATGGTTCCGGCTTTGAGGAGCCGGTCAAATTCTGCCTTCGCGACACGGAGTTTATCCGGCGTGAAACGACGAGCACGTGAGAAGACTGGGGGCCCTGACGTGCGAATGGAGTGCGTGACTGGCATTGTGACAGATGGAAGAATATCTGAAGATTGCGTGATAGGCGGACAGCAACTCCTCAAAAGGACCAGGAGGAAGCTTACGTTGAATAGGACTAATGACGCTTAGGGTAGTTGCCTGACCATGGACGGTGAAACTGCGTTCCCGGTCAATCAAAAGAAGGCGGCGTGTGTCAACGGATAGACCAAAGTGCTGGAGGAAATCCGTTCCAATAATAAGGAATGGAACATCAGCGACGAGGAAGTCCCAAGTGGTTACTTGAGGCAGGTGAAAGTCTACCGTTAGCCGTTTACAACCATAGGTCCTAATAGGGGATCCATTGAC
>UZAN01049895.1:0-21309 GCA_900618425.1 Echinostoma caproni
ATGCATCCACGACCGACACGAAACCCAGTCTGCTCCTCGTGGGTCCGCTCCTCACGCACAGTGTACAGTCGGCGCAGAATGACAGCACCAACAGCTTTAACGCTATTGGGATAAGGCTTATACCCTTGTGATTGGTGCAGTAATTGCGCGGGCCCTTTTTGATCATGGGGACGACAATCGATTCTCCCCATGAAAGGGGACCTGCTCAATGCTCCGAACTTTAGATAGCAGAACTGCTAGTTCTCTAACAAGCGCTATTCAACCATCTTTAAATAGAGCAGGCGAAAGGCTGTCGTAGCCCGGCGCTTTGTGACGTTCCAAGGCTTGGATCTCCATACAGAATTCTGCCTCAGAAGGTGTGTCTATTTATACAAACCATGAGACATGTGCCGAAATAGCTGTGTGAGGAGCTGACGCTGGTGACTAGCTAAATCGTGGGAATCCAACAGAGATTTTCACAATCGGAAACGTTTTTTTATTCCGAAAAAAGTGGCTTAGTGCACGGGAATGAAAACATACCATCTAAAAGTGAGGCTAAACTCCTGGTCTGGTACGATCGGGAAATCCCTTGAAATGTTTCATGAAACCTGTCACACACCTGAAATCACAGTGACTTTCTGAATACGTTTCCGGGTTGTTTTGAGACGAATACACGTGTCATTTTTGACACATAAAAATAAGCAATACATTTTTTCTGAACAATCATTCTCCATGCGCTTAAAGCATTTAGTAAAATAGCTCGAACATCCCGAATCGGGTAATCATTCGACCAGTTCAATGAGGGTTTCCACTGTAGCTGTTTATAACTCGTATCGGATTCCACGCATCAGGCACTTGACATTTGGGTACACAGTGCTTCTGATAGGCCAAAGACACGTCACAAGGAATCTGCTGCTGCTGCTGCTGCTGCTGCTGCTGCTGCTGCTGCTGCTGCTGCTGCTGCTGCTGCTTTAAATCACATTCGTAGTTGTAGAAAATCGTTGTCCTCCAGTGGCATTGACTCAGTTTCATTCTTACACCCCGGGATTAGCGAGCCTTATATCACTTGTGGACTATGCTCTCGGCTGTGGATATTTGGTTCACAATACACGAGAATACAGTTCACGATTTCCTTATCCAGTCATCTCTCGTTCGTATTCGTCATGCACATTGTTTTGCTCAGCCCTAATACGGGCATAATGTGCTTGCTATTCTCGTAAAATGTATTTTCTAAACAGTACCACAGGAGTTTGAGTAGATAATTCTTGAAATACAATCAAAATGTTGAAATCATCTGAGACTGAGAATTGTTCATGACAGATGAATTTTGTATCATGTTCGATCGATCACTTTACCAAACACATCAATCGGTTTCACACATTCTGTCCAAAGTACTAATTGAATTTCCTCACGGTTATATGAATCACCAGTGTTTTGACTTGTTGGATAAGATTTGTTCAAAATGAGGCCAAAAGATCACACACACACACAGCTCAAATTGACCAGAACTGTTCTTCGCTTATTTTTCCCTGCTCGTAAAAAGGTGATAACAAATTTGACGATGTTCTATTCCCTGACCGAATGCAAGCGGAATTACGACGGACACAGTCGAAAAACGTTCGATTACCTTATACTGTGCTTCCACGTTTCTACAATTTGCGATTACAAGTACATCTGAACACTGGGGATCCGTCCGATTTCTTTTTCAATGGATCGGCCAAAATAAGGATTCAGTGCATGAATGCCACACGTGAACTGTTTATACATGCATACAGTACACTGAATGTTAGTGTGAAACAGATTGCGGTAAGTGTCACGTGGTTTCCGTTTCTATATCATGTTTCGCCCCCACCCTATGCCAGCTCCCCTCCGCCATTACTTGTGACTTGCAAAGCAACACTTCTCATGTGTTGGTATTGAACCGGAAGTTTTGTTCACAGATTTTTCCTATCCAGAAGGGGGTTTCACGAAACGCCTACGAAAAAAAGAAAACACTTCCAGTTCGGACAACATACCAAAACCAATATCCGGTTTTCGAGCCACAATCATTCTTCCTAATATTCTACTTCCTATGTCATAGGTTTTTGTCGGAAATTGAGCAAATAAAACTATACCCGAGTAGTCAATTTCCCACGGGAGTGCTTTTGCAAAAAATTGAACTCCTAAGGGGTAATTGCAATTCAGGTGAAGAGAAGCTTGAAACAAGTTTCGCTTAGCTGGATGTAATTAAATTCATGAATGATACTATCTGAACAAACTGTAATTGAATGATTATATTGAATGACTGATGGAACCTGAATTTTAGTCAGTACATTTTTATTATCTGTGAGAATAAATCCAGGCAACTGTTCGTGCAATCATTAAAGTAGGACTTTCACTCAAATGGTTTTCTTTTCTCTTCTATTTGTTACACTGCCTCCGGGTAAAAATACAGAATGCAATTAAAATAAAGCTTCTATTTGAATGAATGCACGAGCTCCACTGTTTGAAACAATCAACCAGTTCGCGTAGTATACTTGAGCATCGATTAGTTTGAGCCTGTATTCGCCAAACCAGAAGACCAAGTAGGACAGATTTGCCTGAGCGATTTGCTCTGATTTCTCACATCTCTATGCTGCTGTTTAATTTGACCACATGAAACTTGATTTGACCAAGAACCTGCATGAGAAAGCATTGTGCGCCGAGGAGATCTGTTTAAAGTGAAGAAGGCATTATGTGTCCAAGGCAACTTGACCAGGAAAGATCAAGCTCCGGCCTCAGCGCTTGATCGCGTTCGTCTAAAACTCTATTCAGTTTTTGTCTGATTACCAAAGGTCGGCCTCGATCCCGCTCAGGCGTCAACCATGCCTCTGTATCATACGGAACAAACGACCACACACACACCCATTCCCTCACTGACAACTAACCGTATGTTACGGCGAAGCCATAGATGCAGGAAGTTGTCCAGGGTTAACCGAAACGCGTTCTACGTGCTTATATTCCGCCGGTACTGAGTCCACTAAGTGAAGTGCACCTACCGATTGATTCCTCTGCCTTGAGTGAGTATGGGAAGTTTTAAACGCATATCGAGCATAGACAGCAGCTAAAATAACACGTAAACGGTTCAAGAAAGCATGATGCCTAGTTGAAATACCATACATCAGTGTGCCCGATTAGCTCCGTCTGAGAGCAAGTTATTGGCGCTAATCTTGTCTGAGCATAAAGCCGTTTCCAGAATCATAAGTATTTAATGATAAAAATCAGACAGAAAGATAATGCAATTCGGACCGAAAGGGCTTCCACGATGACCTGGATCGAGGAAGAGCCGCAAAGGCAAAACGGATATTTGGCTATTCGCACAAAGCGAATTAGGAACGGATAAGTTAACTTATCCGAAAAATCATTCAGGAAGAAACAGCGTCAGAAACTAGTTCAATTGAATAGTTAAAAGATTGCATTTAGATTAGGGAAGATATGTTGTACTAGTTTATGAGATAGGTGAACGCATGATGCAATATTTATTCGGCACGAATTCCTTTCTGGTTCTCAATCGAGCACCATTATCCCGTAGGCAAGAAGCTCTCAGACTCTATTGATCAAACTAATCGCCCGGGTTGTTTTCACCATCGGATCCGTTATTGTTTACGAAGCGGTAAACTGGTCGAATCATGCTAATCACTTGCAAATCGTTCTACGTTCCGTATTGAATCCACGAGGATTATGTACAACAAGACTGAGGTTGAGTCGTGATAATTAAGAGCTAATAGAGAAAACCCGTCCGAGCCGGAGGTTTTTATACATTTCTTTTTTCAAATAACACACTTCCTCCTAACCCGGATTGCAGAAAAGCACGAACATCAACTAGTGGTAGTTGCTCTGGTGATGCTCAATTCGAACAATCTTGTTATATGAAGAACAAGTGAACTTTTCCTCATGATCTACCTATCAATTCCCGTGAAGCTAGGTTTCCTTAATCATAAGTCGAACGAAAAAAAATTGTGGCTGTTACCAAAGGTTCGAAATCTAGTTTACTTGTGTACATCTGGCCGCTAACTGTATACACCAATCCTCAAAACATTTCAACAACTTCACGGTTTTTCTTATTCACTTTGTAAATTCTCATCTTGGATATATTTTATCATGTGATTCACACACCCATTTCGAACTTGTATCTTTGAGACTGTGGAGTTATCCCACTTGCCGACCAGTTAAATATAACTACTTTTGTTACCACAATCTAGAGTAATTCTACGTGTATCCGGTTACTGAGTCGTTCTGAAATAGTATAAGAAACGTCTGACCGCTTGACCGTTTATTCTGACGGTATAATTATGAGCTTTCCATCGGTATTATGATAAATTGACGTTGATTCAATACTAAATGGAGATCGAGTACATGGAAAAATGCAGAGAGAATGAAAATGCTTCCGGGAAACGTTATTTTTCACCATTCGACATTTGTAATAGACATGTCGAGGAACATCCATTTACTTCCATTATACTATGTTATTCAGTGGAAGGAATTCATCAACGTATACCTAGAGAATGGCATAAAATGATTAAATTGCACAAAAATCAACTGATATGTGTTACATCAAATTTTTGAATATTAGTAAGCAAGATCTATCATTGAGTAGCTCACATCCCGGACAGATAAACGTGCTTGTTAACGACAGGGCCATGGTTGGAATTTATGGGAATAATTCACGTTGCCAGTTCACTTATTCGGTGTACGTTTCTCGAATGAGCTAATCTGTAAGCGGAATGGTGATATTGGGGGTAGTCACTTTCACTCGTTAGGATAAGTTGGATAGACATGCACATTCACTAGCTGTGCTAACTGTCCCACTTTATTTATCCAATAATGTCCCACCGACCGAATGTGAATTCATACAAATTTGAAGGTGAAAAGATATGAAGTAAACCAGATGTATTCTATCGCTTGCTCATACTCTCTCTCAATCTGTTCTTTATCACTGATTTATTCTCTGTGCATTAAAACTCCGGACGAATGACAAATGAGGCTTAGATGGACCACATCTTCGCGGATTCAGTCAGATAAAATTCATGTAGTGTTCGTGACAGAAACCCGGTTTACTTGTACTTGTCAACCAGCTGCCTGGCGGAAGTACAATCAGGTTCGAAATAGATGATCAGAACTATTCTGAAATGTGGTGGGGTAAAAATGTTCACTCACAACGATGATGAGTATGATGATGATGATCATCATCATCATCATGACCCGAGTACTAACAATGCCGACAACTACAACTCCATCACTTGGTTATTACCGATTATCAACATTCCCAATATAACCGATCATTTGGGATTGGTTAAGTTACCGGTGTCATACAGAGAAAAATTACTTCGGAAAATAGCACTGGCTCATACATACATACATACATACATACATACATACTGTATAGGAAGACCTTTTCAGTATCAAACCTTCCACTCCGAAATGTTTATTATCGGTTATATCATAAGTTAATGGTTTCACTTTTCGGTAGACAATTTGGGCCAATCTAAGACACATTGTATTGAACCAGACTGAGTTATTTAAACACCCTTTGGACGAACAAATAACGTCATTTCAATAAACCTGCCTCAAAGCAGCTTTAAATGCCAACACCACGCTCCATGTGACTCATGACAATTCATTCTTTATTAAACCCTCAAAGCTGTAAACCTGCGGCCATTTTCATTTCATTAGGCACTGGTGGTGATTAGTGGCTCTTAAAACAAGAGTCTTTAATTGTTATACCGAGCAACGTACTTGCACAACTGATTGTCTGCGTTATTGGTTGGTGAATAGCGTTAACACGCAAATAACAAATCTTCCCATGGATCACCTATCGGAATTTATTATGTATACATACAAATAACGGGCACTTTGACATGCGATACATCGTAATATCGATCTTACACCGAGTAATGCAACAACAAGATGACACTTCTTGCCTGAGTATATTTGCAACTAGTTATCGCGCATTGTGAAAACATACGGCGCACAGTTGGTTCCACCATCCCTTGTGTTTCACGATAGCCCAGTATTTTAAATGCGACCTCGAATAACTAGCTTTTTTTCAACATAATTACGGCAAGATATGTCCACAAATGTCAATGATTTGGTTTGAAAAACAATATAAAATCAATCGAGAGATTTTTTGAGTAGATTGAGAATTCCTGTCGCATTCCGGAAGCGAATTTGTTATTTTTTCGCGCTCTGTATTAAAAGCTGCTACCAACATTGGCATTTATTCGTTTTCAAAGGATGCGGCAATTTTTTTCAACCAACCCAACCGCTTCCTATCAGCGTTTACATCCAAACGGATAGGCACCTTTTTACTGATTGATCGGAATGAAAATTTGATCGATAGTCTATTGCTCCAATAATTGTGAAATTTCGCTCTCATTCATTTGCTCCAAATCGAGTTTGTTTTTTTTGCGTATTTTATAATTAACCGGCTTTTGGATACATTTCCACTTGTGCCGTTCTGGTGATAAGTTGACAATAACAAATGTGTATCTCAAATCCCGGTTAGATTTGAATCACTTGTGCTATCTCATTCCTATTGGAAAATTCAGCATAGATCACTTTTTGAGGACTATAATTTTGATACGAAATAGAATTATATCCCCCCCCCTTTGGCCACCCCACATCGGTCATGGAATTCATGTAAATAAAGTTTTTCACCAACCCTCCACAGGTAGAGTTCATACTGACGGATGAAAACTCCTAGCAACCAGTCATTCTCTCCTTATAAGTATCATTCTTAGGCACCATCATTTGAAGAATTACGAATTAAATTAGTAAAGGGATAATGTGAAGCCGGAAAAATTCTTTCTTATGCAAACAGAATCATGATTTCATTCATGTGCTTCGCTTGATTTTTAAGTCATTGGATATATTCATTCATGCATTCACTCGTTTTTCACTCATTCATTCATCCTTTCATTCATTCATTTACTCATTCTTTCAGTCGTTAGTTCGTTCATTCATTCATTCATTCATTCATTTGTTTACTGTTTATTACAAAAACAAGTAAAATGACGAACCGCTTTAAGAAAAATTAAAGTTCTCTCGCGTATCATTCACGTTGTTTCAATACGTACAGTTCAACAGATCGGCAAAAATGTTATCATTTTTGAACGTTATTCAACACTACCAAAATCTTAAGTACGGCACTATCCTACTACTTTTTTGAGTCAAAACAAGACCATCCGGAACAAAATATAGATACCAACATGGAAACATTGCTATGGCTATTAGCGAAATCTAACATTTCCTGAACTGATTAGTAGATTTTCGTAAAATTTAAATTGTGCATTATCTCCAGTAGATTGTAATTTGAGACTCGCCGAAACACACGTGTTTTCTTTGTCCTGTGACGCGTGCAGGATGATTGATTGCGTATTGTGTATTCCCCCTGCACCTGGATGCAGCTGGTTCTTAGTTTTGGCTTCTTTTTTGCAATGTTCATTCTCTTCCATTACGAACATGATACTGGTTGGCCATATGCAACGTTGTGATGGTTTTAAATATCCACAATTTCCGTCTAATGCGACTACTCGTATTTTGTCAGATACGAAAACATCTACATTCATGTTCCGAAAATTTAAGTAGTAGTAGTTTTAAAAAAAATTGGGATATCTGAGATACAAGAATTCCCTTTATGAAAAATTCAATTCTATCAAGTCACTGAATACGAGCCTGTGTTCACAATTAGGTGTTTAATAAAAGATATTCCGCTCACATTTCTATGCGTAGTCTCACAGAGAATGTACCCACAAAAGTTACAATCTCATTGTCCTGGTAAATTTATGACTCGTTTAGTTGTAGGGCGGGGTCGGGAGTACATCCATCAGCTCATGATGTAAAAGTGCCTGCGAGCATTCTGAATTCAAATACACATTCAAATAAATTCGGACCCCGTCACTGCATCGATCGCGAATACACAGATATCCGTAAAACACATTGACAGTCTGTTTAGCTAATAAGCACTTTCATTGCCATCTTGGATTGCACACTGATTGGTGGCATATATAGTCATCAAATTTGACATTCGTAATCGTCATCAACCCTGCCCGGGGGGGGGATATCCGTTTTCTATTCCTACTGTTTTTAGCTCACTCAACTATTCTCGAACGAGTCGGAGTCAAATCCGTTGGGGATTCGAAACATTTCCTACAACGAGGATTTGCAATGGTATCAAATTGTGTTGGACGAAGAACTGCAAACAGATGCTTACTACATACTCCGGTTTGATGCATTCCGTTCAGCACTCACGAAAGAGCTCAAAGGATGGTATTTGAGTTCATACTTTGAGAACGGGGTAAAAAAGTAAGTCAATTTTATTGAGGAACACACGAAGTGCATTCCGAAAGTTAACGATTAAATTTTATTGATCACAGAATTTTGAATTTCAATTTTCGAATTAGCCATCAAAATGCGTTTTTTTTTCGCATATTATTGTTTGGCATGAATTCCTGTACATTTTATTTGAGAAGGAGCTTGGTATGTGGTGTAGATCTTTCAAATTTTGAAGTTGTTTCCACGTTTCACCTTATTCCCAGAAGGAACTCTGTGATTTAGCTCTTTAGCTCTGTCTCGTCGTATTGCATGAATATCATAGCAACTAATTCGATCCAATTTTGGCTGATCATCAATTAAATCTTNGTATTCCCCTGCTGGGACGAGCCAGCATTTAAAGCACAATTTCAGGTAAGCCTCGGAGTTTAACAACTGTTGTTCAGTTTATTCCCATCCGATTTTTATTAAGAACCTTGATAACACCGGATTGAACAGAATTAAGTCATACTAGTACAAGGAGAGAAAAACTCTACATGTTATCGTTTGATCGACAGATCAGATTGTCGATGTTCGATAGCTAGACGTTTTAGACGTTTCAAATTGATTAGACAGTCTGTGTTCCTCGGTTAGCTTTAGAATGTGTTGACTGTAGACTGTTGTTTCACCAAGACGTAAGAAGAGCACATTTCAAACAGAACAATTTTTGTGATACTCAGTTGAAGATAGGGTAAATTCGTGTGGCTAAAGAACACATGAAACCTGAAAATAAAGAGATAACAACGTAGCGGAAAATCCATCAATGCGACCGGGAATCGAACCCGAGACACAACGGGTATGACGCTCGAACATTGCCCACTCGGCCACCGGGCAGCTGATCAGATCGTGCTTCATTCTGCTGGTACACAGGATAGCACTAAACCATCTTTGTGAGTTTAATGCAGACACTATCGTTGAGACCCGAAACAGCTGTCTGCTGCTTCCTAGCTTTTTCTATTACCGTGTTATTTGTCAATTACACGACAACATTTATCACGTGGTGAAAACCAAATCCGCTATTTCCTTCATGTAACAATTACCAATTAATCGGGATAAACTGTTTCCAACCAAGTGTGAATCCCGGGGAGGTGCTAGGTGCGATTCCTGCATTAGGCTCGCAAAGATGGGTTGTGCTATGTCAGTTAGATCAACCCAGTGGATAGTTTGATTGTTTTTGAGGTTCCAGGTTCGATCCACAGTCAAATAAACAGATTGGCACTGCTGAGAAGACCAAACCAGATCAAAATAGCTAGCTGTCCAATAGAACTATTTCATTGAAAAAATTTTACCTTTACACATATCATAATTTCGATATCGTAATTACGTGTGACATACCGTGGTAAGAAGAATTTATTTTGACATATTGTGCCGATAAAAGATAGGATTTGCTGTAAAACTGTGTTGATCTCGGCTAAAACGAGTGAGAATAAATTCCTGCACCAAGCTTGCGAACACGAGTTGTACTATATATCAAACATGTACAGACAAAATGAAACTTTTTACTCGGTACTTTCCAAAAGCATGCATTTCGCCTATCAGGTTTCGGGCGTGCATAATCCGTGGGGTCACTGGTTTCCCACAGCTGAAGAGGTTCAGCAACAAACTTGAAAGACCTGTGCACTGCTTTCAAATTTTTTAGGGTCACATTCCACTCGGTCAGTATATGACAATGTTTATCACCAACGGAGAGATTGGGTCAGCNAGCCGTGCGGCTGTGAGTTTCGCACGGCTTTTCTACGTCTCCGGGTTGATTTGTTTAAGCGCCGGTTCAATTCACATCCTCAGAATTGAATGATGCAACTTAAAACACACATTAATCACTGTTACCATAACTAAATATAAATAGGCTCAAAGGAGACACATTTGATAAATGGTCCTGCTAATGCAATGCACTTGTTGAACAAAGTTTACCCACACATCAGAGGAAGAAGATAGACGAGGTTATAATTGATTTCCAATGAGAAGTTTGTGTTTGCTTGAGGGTATCTAGCTAGAACATTGCACAGGAGCAAAGTGAACCGTTTTACGAAACACTTCTCTGTCTATTGGTCAGCAAAATCCAGTTATAAACTCTAGGATCACGAGCTTTCAATGCTCACTGATGGAGATCAGTAACCTAGGGGCTCACCATAGAATAGCAACGGTACGAAGCCAGATGACAAAAAGCTACTTAAATAATTTTCATTGACATTCATCACTCTTCTTTCTAAATTCTTGACCAAAATATTATTTTCGAAAGTCACGTAGCTTGCCATTTGTTTGGGATAGTACAAACTTGTCATTATTTCACCATTATCCGTTCACTAGCCACCCATTGTTCACGACAACATTTCTGCAAGCATCAGGCCAAACCATGAATTGTTTTCAATCAGCAATCAATCACAAGTTGGGAATATTTTACGACTAAATAGTAAATTTCAAGTCTGAAAGCAAACAATAGCAAAGCGTGAATAATAATAATAATATTCTCGACGTCAATTGTTTTGTTGTTTTTTTGGTTCAAAACACTGAAAGTTGAATAGCAGTGTGAATTTTCTTTGATCAAGCAATTATCAAGAAAACAGTATGGAATGCAACGGTATTTGCTGTTTGGTGAGTGTCAAATTCCAACACACACACACACACACACACACACACCCTGTCCTGCCCTCTCCCACCCTTACTCCAATCGATTGTGTTCATAGATATGCGGATGTGAATATTTGTTTTCTGTTTTGTTCTGTTTGTTTTTTTTTTCAAATTTTCAGGTGACACTTCTGAGACAAAAACCGTATCACTCGTTATCGAATATGGGTTTACGGGAGAGTATTCCACTGGAAAACGACTGGGTAGCCGATGTGTTCGAGCCGACTGTGAACACATCCACCTATCTGTTGGCGTTTGTCGTATCCCAATTTGCTCACATGACTGGAAAAGATTCCAAAGGGCGAAATGTGAGTTTCATCAGGGCAATCGCTTCGCGACCGGCGCTTGGTTTGTGTGTTTGAAGACAAATCAGGGAAACATTTGACTCTTTTTCATATATGTGACGGAATCAGCTAAAAACATGGTTAAATAATTTTCACCCAAATCCGTCCGTGTACGAGACTAGCACACGGACCGGTCTGTTACACAAAAAAAAGAGATAGAAAAGTTTTAATAACAAGTTATTTAGATGATGAATTGTTTGGATTAGCCCATTCGATTTTCTTTCACAGGCATCAGGCACTGTTGATAATAAGGTTCGATATGGGTGCCCGGTGAAAAAACCGAACGAACTAATCCAATTATTCACGATCTAAACAAATCATTATTTACTAATAGAAGTGAGAAAAATCCAAGTTTGATAAGTTGTTACAAATGGTTTGGCAGTTCACGACCAAAGAAGATTTGAACAATATTGATTAGATGAGAGTTTGAACTCTTGTGATAAGCGTGTCTCTGGGTGTAGTGTACTAGAGAAGAGATTTCGAAAGGAGATTAGTGAAGTTTCTTCAGGAACTGAATCTTTTATGTCATAACCAGAGAAAAGATACAATCGAATGATTTCACCCGGTTCGACTGCAAGAATGTGAATAGACCAAAATGTGGACCAGATAAAAATTGAGAAGTGTTGTGTGAATCGCTGCAACTGAAAGGCATAGTGCCATTTTTCGAATGACTGACGCTCAAGTGACATAAATATAAAAGAACGTTTTCCAGCAATAAAAAAGCTCCGACTTTTAGTGTCCTATGGCACGTGGATTTGAACGAATAGAAAGTAGCACAGGAAGAAAATCGATCATGATTGATGATTAGAATTGGATGATATCCAATCAACTTTTAGCAGAAAAACGGTGCAGATCAAATAAGAAACTATTGTATGATATTCAACTGAAACACAAATACCAGGGTTTCATCCGGGTGTATACGTTTGAAATTCCGTTACTCTTCTTTCGTAACCGTCGGAATGAGAACTTCCAATCGCCAATATAGCCAGTATCAGGTAGCCAAATCACTCATTGAAGCGTATTTTCTAATTGGCGGATTTGGAGGCATGAACTTTGCATTGGTCGCCTTTATCATTTGCCTGAGACAATACCAGATAGCATTGTGTATGTGTGTGTGCGAGAGCGAACTTATACGGCACGTCCCAGGACTAATGTATCCAGTGTTTTCACACAGTTGCCCCGTTTTAATGCAACGTGGTCTTGGCTGTTTTTCCCCATGGTGATTCCTTGTCCCACACCGTTGATTCCGTCTACTGCAGTGACAAACCGCCTATTTTCCCACGTTGTGATGTACAATTGGTCATGAACAAATGAGATTTGTCCAGTCCTGATGAGCAGTTGTCATTGGGCACCGGTTAAAAACAAAACGCTGCCCCGTATAAGCGAGTCTGATGTGACCAAACGATACCGCGTTTGTTTGGTGATTTATTTCAATTTTGTGGAAAAGTGATCAATTTATTTACCTCATAAAAAACAATTTTTATCCTCAGATAACCAGGTGCCTCAAGAAGACGAAGCAAAGGAAAATTGCTAGCTAAGTCATATCTTGTTTCAACATAGGTCTTCATTGTTGTGACATTGTAATTTCACACCGAGTCAGTGACAGTTTCTCTCGCCAAATCCCCCTCCCTCCTCACCGCCAACCCCTCCCCCCTCGGCCTCCGTCGTCCCCGACCCACCCCACATCAACCGACATTTCCAATTGGATCATCTTCAGTTTACCGTGTGGGCAAGACCAGAAAGGATTGCTGAAGCTAAATATGCCTTGGAAACTGGAATGAAAATTATTCAGTTTTTCGAAGAATACTTTGAAGTCCCTTATCCACTCGAGAAAACAGGCAAGTTACTTGTATGGTTGTTGTTGTTGTTGCAATATGCTACCCAGAACATTGACTCACACCAACTCACACTCCGGTGTTGATTTCCACAAAGAACTTTGTTCCCAATGTGTGATTCTTTTGATCGATATAGTTGTCAGTGGTCAACTGCAAAATCGACAATAACCTTAATATTCTGATCAATTGTCGAATCGTAGAACTCAACAGCCCCCCCCGCCCCACACACACATCCAGTTCTTCATCTGGGGCATCAGAATTCCTTCATCCGATTTTGCCAAACGATTTCAGCACACGCACAGATCGGTTTGAAAACAAGGTCCGGCCGGGCCGGGGCGGGGCGGGCCGGGGCAGGGCAGGACGCGCGGGGATGATCCACAGCAAACTAACTTTGCTTAATCCCCTTTTTGCCTCTTACCATACACATGGGTTCACCGCTAATCTGTATCAGTCATGTGGATGACAGCAAATGGTGCCTGAAAAAAAAACAACCCCGTGCATCGGATTTCCCGAAAGATCAGCCTCGATTCGCGAATGAGAATAAGCACGGGCAGGGGATGCAAAGGGATTTGCACACACGAAATGGCTTCTCCCACTGGTTGGAGAAGAAAGCTCATGCCAGATCGATCACCCAACCCCCTTCTCTACTCCCGATTTTTCTATCTGTTTTATTGCATGGCGTGTCTCCTCAATCCGGTCATCAGAAAAACTGTGACGTTTGATGTAAAAATACATGGGTGAATAAACGATCCCGTTCAGTTTGCTGCTTCAATTTGATTTGCTAAATGTGGCGATGATTTGAAAACACAGATACATAGATCTTAGCGGTGTGACAAATTGTTATTACTATTTGGTAACACTGAGTTCCATGTGGTCAATTCAGTATTGTTGCATGGAACCAGTGCTTTGAACAAATCTGTCATGTATAGATGCAATTCAACAAGAATGACACTTTTGGCATAATCTTCACGATCATCATCATCATCATCATCATCATCATCATCATCATCATCATCATCATTTCGAAAAAGTGCTCTTGCTCGCTTTAAATTGGCTGGTAACACAAATTGAAAAGGTTTGAAAATAAAAATACCGAAACCATCCCATTACGGACATTCAAAATTTACAGTGGATCACAAGAAAAATGTCTTGATAATCGGATAGTTATGAAAGAATTTTAAATTTGAAAAACCGGGTATAAGAATTATTCTGTAGTGATCAATGAATGCCAATTTCATTAATAGTTGAAGATGAATCTTTGGTAATAACCTAGACAACATTGGTGTGAACGGCTCAAAAATTCCATTATCTCCTGTGGGAGGACTTTTGGATCAGATAATGAAATAACAAGGGGTTCTAAATCTAATCGAACATCTCAACTACATCTCATTTGTTGGAATATTTCATAAATACAAAAATGAATTGAATCGGAAGTATATACATGTTTCGTAAAGACGTTTTCCCTTTTTTATCACATACAATCCAATCATAAATAGTATGTTCAGGATACGACAGTTGCTCGTTTATTGGCAGCTGTTTGTACTTTAAGACCTATTTTTGTAATTGAGTTGTATGGCATACGAATAACTACAAAACACTCCCGGCTCGCTAAAATGACGGGCGGTGCAATCGAATACATACCACTTCTATTTTTTTCAAAAGTCTTTGCATGAAAACTGTCCATTTCTGAGTGACTATTACTTCGCCGATACTGACAGACGGTTTCAGATCTATAGCCCACTCTGATCTTTAGTCAGTTGTAATCGAATCCGATCACCTTCGGGTCAACCAAAGTGAACATTTCATTCAGTCTGCATCACATCGCTTCTTTTCACATTGATCCAATTCGTTGTTCTGTCAACATCGAAAAAAAAGATTGAAAACCGAGGTTTCGGTGAACAACCAACTTCATGCCGATTCGATTTAGAGCAATCATTAGGATGTTGTGCCATTCATCTATCTTCTCTTGATTAGAACAACCTTTGATCATCGATCCAGGCTAGCAAGCTAGTTATGTTTGAAATACACATCTATTTCGTTTGACCTCAAGGTCACAGAGGATCGTCTTTCCAAATGCCCCCGTGCTCGGTCACGTGGTACACATCTGAAACATTAAACGGGTATAATTCCAAAACGTCACTTTGTGAGCACTGTTCACTACTGTTCGTCAATATTCGTTTCCGTTATATTTGAGGGCAACGGTATTCATAGGTTTGTTTTGCTAGTTAAAATAAGTCAAAATGTAACATCCGAACATTATAGACATAATGAAGAAATACAGTGCATCTGAATCTCGTCAAACACGTCTGTATTCGTAAATTATGATGACCTTGGGTAACTCTGTCACCTTCATTTATCCATTGGTTGTAGAAATAAAACTGTACAATCAAGATCCCAGCAAAATGATGTACAAAGCTACAGCTCTACATAAAATTAATCATTTGAGTAGATTCGGCTTTCCGCGAACGAAAGACAATATGGTCTCTGACAAAAGTGGAACACAATTTGTGCGATTTGTGATCATGGCTACACAAACACGACTGCCACATGTTGTATCACAGCGAAGATAAATTCAGAAACTTTATCTTGCAGAAGAATCTGCCACGTCCTATGTGGCTTAGTGGGTGGGCACGTATCAATGGAACAAAACATTGTAATTCGAGTGGGAAATTTTCTACATGGACTTAACAAACAACGTGTGGAATGCTTGCTGTTCAATGACTTCTCGGTTCCAATTAACCTACCAAATTTGTCTAATCAACTAAGGTTCCGACCTGGGA
This sequence comes from Echinostoma caproni, assembly GCA_900618425.1. Taxonomy (NCBI): domain Eukaryota; kingdom Metazoa; phylum Platyhelminthes; class Trematoda; order Plagiorchiida; family Echinostomatidae; genus Echinostoma; species Echinostoma caproni. The sequence goes on from UZAN01049895.1 coordinate 15,892, forward strand.
TCTTTAAGGTCCCGAGTTAGATCGTCAGATTTGTACTGTTGATTAGACCTTACCAGATCAAAATAGGGGTACTGTTTTTCCTGTCTTATTAGTTCATGCTTCGTGTTTGCTTCGTGCAAGAAAACCTGTTCTCCAGAAACAATTGAATGCAAGAATAGACTATTTAGAAAGCCCAAAATAATACAATGGGCGTGAAGATAAACGAAAGCCTCGAAAGCGTCTCAGAACCTTAGAAGGCGATAGAAGACTTCTCATTGATCAACTCACATCCACAACTGCATTGGTAAACTGCGACGCCTATCATTTCAAATTCGAAAGTTCAGGCAGTTTTGCGCATCCCAGTCAGTTGTTTCTACTTTTGTTTATCAATGTGTTTTCCCCATCTTGCTCTACTGTTCCCCAGTTATTTTCCTGGTTTACTCAAACAGGATTTCCAATTCCTACTCGGCGGTCTAACCATTATCAGCCGCGTCTCTTCTATTCCTGTGAATGAGTTAGCTTTAAGGCTTTCAGAGTATCACAACTTCCCGTGTGAAATTTGTTGAGGGGATTCTCACAGATCCTGACCATTCATTGCACACAGAACTGACACCTTGTCGTTTCCCATTATGCAACACTCTCCCAATGCCGCCAAATTTCACCTCGAATAAACGATTGCCGCAATTCACCTATACCGTATCTTGCTCGTCTAATCGTAAAGGTTCCTATGCCTGTAAACATTATCATGTACATTGGCATGTATGATTTTTTAACTTAAATGTGCTTACTCCAGTGCTTGCAAAAGTTGACTGCCCGCAGTGTGGCTTAGGCACACAAAAAATACAAACACACACACACAATGATCTCTCGCGCACGTTTCTCGTCCATTACATTCTTGTTTTCAAGCGTTCTATTTACTGTCAGTAGACAAAATGATGAATCAAACATCGAAAAAAAACTTTCGACAGCTCATTCTGGTGTTAGGTATCTCCACATCTGTTACTGTTTAAGCCGCACCAATTCCAATTACCCTGATCGATTCCCATGACTGACTAATCCGGGGTTTAACTGCATTCATGTAAAAAATTTAATGCATGATACAGATTGCGAAACAAGCACTAAGCATAAGTGCAGTTCAGTATGAGTTATTTCATAAACAAACACTAAATAAAACGAGTATAATCCCCTTTCATACCGTTCCATTTCACGTACGGATTGGCAGACATGATTGCTGTTCCTGATTTTGCTGCGGGAGCTATGGAAAACTGGGGTCTTATGATATATCGTGAGGCAACTATGCTGTGGGATCCCAAGACCGGAACAGCATCCAGTCAGCAAAAGGTTGCCAGTGTAATATCTCATGAAATCGCGCACCAGGTAAGCGAACAATACCTGAAATCAACCTTTTTCAATTGAATTTGTCCTTTTCATATGATGTGTAGTTTTCTGATAGTAGTCTCTAGATTAAAAAGTCGGAATAAATAGCTGATATATCACCATAAGTGATGAAAGACGATGAGGGAAGCTTTCTTCAATGTGGTCGACTTCGAGTAATTTGACCTTTGTCAACTCACTTCCATCTCGTCGTTCACAGTCTATCAAAAGTGGGTGACTGAACTTGATCAACGCTACTATAGTCACGTGCTGCGTTTTGGGTGCGTGCGGCTTAACGGGCTGCGGAAAAGAGGTCAGGACGGAAATGACATGTACATACGGCCCTGGAAATAGATTCACACCCCATGCACTAATCTATCGAATAAGATTAGGATCGTTTTTAGTTTTCGTAGTGATTGCTAAAAATCCGTTCATCAGTTACATAATCGATATTACATATTGGTTTGAGAAGCTACTGCTAGCTGTGAAAAATAAAGCTAATTTAAAAATTTCAATATTAGAACAAAAGATGACCAGGCTGAGCTTCACGATTCTCCTTAGCGAGCCCAATCCAGTGACCGACTGAGCGTCCAAGATGTTTTTCTATCTGTACCGTTTCAACGTAGTGCATAACCCCTGCTGACATAAGTATGGTTGCCACTGTAACGATTGATATGGTCACAGCTCCTGAGCAGAAATAGGTCATCTCATAAACAAAACCTGTTGCATGCACACTAAGGCCATCGATAGTGCATAAATATACCTGAACCCACAACGCAACCACCGAGAGAATGACTGCAAGAAGAGATGAAACAGTGGATAGGTTTGCGCACGCAGATGGGCATTAAACTTTTACTTGTGGACCTCACAAGACTTATGCGCCAACCGACGCCGCTACATGCCGAGAGATACAAACCGTCCCGGGTGACCTTGAAAGATGAAAAGGACATGGAGGACATGAACGGAACGAATGCAGCATCAGTCCGATCTAATGAGAGCACGGATGGAAGAGGATAGGAAGGTAGTCCTCATCCATGATGTCCCGCAGTTGGACGAGTCAGATGAACCTGAAAGTTATCACAACGACCGATGAGAACGGTGATTCATTCTGACAGTCGTCTTCTCTGTTCGCCAAATTACCATGGTAACGGTCCGAGGATAATAAAAGTTACCCTTGACACTCCAGACATGACCAACATCATCTTGCGGTTATAACGGGAACGAAAATAAACAGCGGGCCACCGGAACTACGTTTGAGACCCTTATCCAATCCCGAGCTAAACACACATCGATATCTCGAGAACCCTACTAAAATATCAGATCACTCAATGCAAGTACCGAATCCTGTCCCACAACCGGTGGCTCGAAGTACCAGATCTCTGCCAAAATGGTAATGGTAGCCGGCCGGCCGTGAAGAGGTCGACCAAGAAATCACTTCCTAATCAAGAGGCTTTCTACACTGGCAGGATCTAAACTGTTGTACACCAATGCTCAAGGATTACTCGACAAATATCCACAGCTGAATTCGCGTTTTGTATCATGCCAATGGAATATTATTGTTGTTAAAGAGACTTAGCTCGCAGCTGACATTCTGGGATCCAAATTGTCCTTATCAGAGATGTCCCCGCTCAGAGGCGATCGTTCTAACCCTGATAGTGATATTCTCTCTATACTCTATTATCGAAACAACCTTGATTACGGGCAAATCCACCCCTGTTTCGACATCCTGTACCATCCTGTATCCAAACACAATGGTTGTTCGATTGATCATCTCCCCTTATCCCTAGAGATGACCAACGAAACTCTTTTGAAAATTATATCACACATTCTTATGCAAAGATTTAGCCATTTTCTCTTAATGGGTGATTTCAACTGGCCCGATTTCAATAAATCAGCAACCGTCCGTTCATTATTCTGATAACTGATTTACTCGCATTTACTGTACAACCAAATGAATAAGACCACCAGGTTTGGAAAGGTACAGTCATCATCCATACTGAATTTCGTTTTGGCCCACAGTGAGCTGATGGTAGAATCTTTTGATGTGAATTCCCCACCTAGGACGCAGAGATCACACAGAACATACCTTGAAATGTATTTTTGTTACGCTTCTATTCTACAAAGTTTCCCAGATAAAACGGACAGATCCGTAGATTATACACGTTTACAAAAACTCGACACTCTCTAATCAGCGGATTTCCTATGACGAAGAACCGGAGCCGTTGGTCTCCTGGCAGAGATTTACTGACAGTCTTACAAACCTGATGACATGAGTGATTAAGACTGGAGTAATCACCAAATCTAACCTCCAGAATTCATTTATTGTAAGCCGCACAAGCAAGTAGATAGATGTCTTCCAGATGTTACTGTATCGGATTGTCATCTAGTAGTGAAAGAGTGACGCGCAGAAAACAAATCCCCCAAGTCCAGCCGAATAGAACACGAGTTCGGTAATCTACGTGTACTATTAGGTACGGAAGAAAAAGGGGACGGTATGGATCACAGGAGCCGACAAAGCCGAACAGATTTGCTCGTATCAGTACGTCACCAAATGCATCATGCTGTGAAGATCAAATATGTCACCAAGTCGGTGGAAGTGGGGTGAATACGGTTAGAATAATGCTGGAATACTGACATTGGGTTATATCATGTGCGAATAAATTTCACCAGTGCTGACAGCTGTGGATGAACAGATTTTAACGTGTCCATTGAAGTGTCTTAAATGGATTGAGGTCAAATGGTTTGCTAAAGAGTGAATATGCAATTGTCTGAGGGCAATGATTTAAGGTGATCGATAAACAACAAATGTACATTCATTACAGTACGGGCAGGGAGGTCTATCAGAGGGAGAGCAATAACATAAAAGGGAGTGAATGTTGAATCAAATGGTGTGTTGAATTTTCCAAACTGGGTTGATCTTTACAATTACCATGTGGAATAATTATCGTATGCTTCAGGCTGATACGTGAGGATAAGCTGATTGATGCACCAAGATGCACTAGCCGAGAGATTTATCTCTGGCCCCCTAAGCTTTCGTATAAGCAAGTTAACTCAATTCGACAAGTAAAGTTTGGTATACCGGCATTGAGAGTAGTAACCAATCCAACGGAAGCAGTTGAAGTGCATTTCGACAGCATTTCGACGTTTTTGCTGCAATATAAGCTAAAGATCTACAGGTGTATCATCCTCCGTATCTTTCACTGACCAAGTAAAATTTACTTTTAAAAACATCCCAACAAAACTAATTGGTTTGTGAAAACTCCCTTGGCGCTTTCGTGCATCACATATTCCAATCACTAGCCAGTCTGTTCCAACGAACATCCGACCAAGCAACACTCCCACAACCTTGGGAACAGGGAGTTATTTCACCAACATAGAAAGATGATTGTCGTAGTAACCCGGCTAACTATCGACCTGTGACCCTGCTTCCGGTGTGATCGAAAGTCATGGAATCAATTGTGGCAAGCTGTCTGAAGTTACACCGAGAAAGATACAAAATTCTTTCGACAGTTCACCATGGGTTCAAGCAAAAACAATCCTGCTCAACCAGTTTGCTTCCTCCTGTTCGAGATGAATGGGCCTGAACAGTCGACAAGAGGGGGGTGCGGTGGATGTGATTTATCTCGACCTCGCGAAAGCATTTGATCAAGTGAATCACCTAATCTTGTCACAGAAGCTTCACAGTTACGACATTCAAGATTGCGTGTTTGTTTGGCTTAGAGCATTCCTCCGACAACGGACCATATCATTTCGTGTTTCTGATTCTCCATACGATTCTCTATCAACATTATTGTATTGTATTGTATTGTATTCAAGCTTTAGCGAGTAATACATATATATATATCTACAAGCTTTCAGCCAAAAAATAGACCACCGTTACAATTCTGTTAAAAACAGGGGAAAAAAGTGGGATACGAAAACGTACAAAGATATGAGTTGGTTACCAAATGCATTGGAAAGCTCAGAACGAACACTTTCCTTGTCGGTCATTATCCGGGCAAGATAGGGTACCAAATAGTTTCTGTATGCGGATATGCGAGACGGGATAAGTTTGTGCTTGGAATG
>UZAN01049896.1:0-15357 GCA_900618425.1 Echinostoma caproni
ATTGTGTGAGTAAAACGGGAAAATCTAGGGTGACACTGTATAGTTAGACACTCAATACCTTTTGAGCAGTACTGATAAACAACATAGGACTTGCCACACCAGGAAACATTGACATATGTGGCAACACCCCCTTCGGTTCCACAATCCTGCCGGTAAACTTGAAAACCGTCTATTGACACTAGAGAGTCATCTACGTCCTTATTCAACCAGGATTCTTGAACGCAGACTGCACACGTGTTCGTATGAATTCTTGATCGGAGGACACTAGTTAAATTTGACATTTTGAGAAACAGGGACCGAGTGTTGGTGCTGACCAATGAGGGAACAATCATCTTTGACAGCGGGGTGCAATTAAGGCAGTTAACCACCTGTCCATGCGTCAAAGCGATTTGTCGAATCTGATTCTGTTTCTGAGACTCGTCTGGTGTTTTCTCCACATCACTTTGGCGCTTTCACCCGATCCACGGCTTTTTAATCAATTTCCGTTCCAACTTGTTTCAGAGGATGCAATCGAGTTGTCCAGAGATTTTAAGGAGAAGGTGATGCGACCGATTCTTCGCGTGAGTAAAATAATGTTTTCTTCCTGTAAAGTCCTCAATCAATCATTCAACTTAAACAGTCATTGCACCAGTCTTAGGGGAAAAATTCTTGATTAGGTGTAAATCCTCTTTTTCCGTAATCAGTGACGTTTAGAGGTGGTTTTATGCCCAGGTACTCCGCGCTGCGTTTGATTCCTAAATTTTTCGTTGAAGGTTAATGTGCTTGGGAGTTCGTTTGTTCCCATGATATCTCGTTGTCGGAAATGCTGCTGGGTTGCCCTTGTCAAAGCAGGTTAATTTTCCTAGTAGACCTTCAACCGCCGCCTTCGGCTATCGCAAACAGAGTAGTATGTGAAAACCACAATCTGCTGAATATTAGTGTCCAGTTTACGAAATCATTCGCTATTTGGATGGGGTTCAAACGTCCGAGGTGCCGGACACCTCGATGCCCCATCAAGTCAATGAACACTACCACAGCCAGCAAGGTATGGGTATGGTTCGTATACCTCTTCGTGTTTGGTTTTGACTTCGGATTTGCCAACTCGTCTAGGTGATTTACCAGTAGTTCGCCGACCCGGATATCGGCGGTTTATTTAAATTCTTCTAATTGGTAATGTGAATTCGACAGGCATCACAATAAATGAGCATCGTTTGATTTATTTTGGTGCGGGCGGTGTAACCCCTGATTGTCCAGTAATAACTATAGTTTAGGGACTGCGGCGGTATTTTTAGTGGATTCGAAAATTGAAAAAAGAAATTTGGTGAGAGGCGTTTATCCCGGGTTTCGAACACGGTAACTGTGATACAATGTGCGGAAAAGATACGTGCCTAATTTTAATGATGGAATTTGTTGAAAAGCTACTGATCGAAAGATAGCAACTGTGCTTTTACTAATTTGAGAGTGATTTTAATAATCTACTAAGCACGTTCTAGTATCANCTAGTATCAGTACAAAAAGTTCGTGTTTCAAAAGATTTCACCATGCAAAGTACAAAGAAATGTTTTATTGACAAGCCAGGACACAAACTGTTTTTATTTCACATTAACCCTTCAAAAACGGGTCCCGCACTAGCTAGGTTCCCTGGGTTTAATGATTAAGGTCTGATGGACTTTTCTTGCTAATAGGATCCAACAAGAATAAGGCAGCTTTTCAGTTCATATTGCCGTATTTGGTCAGCTCGCGTTGTTGTTCTTTTCTATTGTAAAGAATTTTTTAAGCGCTTTCTGTGATTAATTATAATGTATCTTATCTTCCGTCCCTCGCAAACCTTATTCGTTTTTTATTGTCCTATCCCGGTTCTTCTCATCCCTATGACCCCGTTCGCCCATTCAAAAACCACGCAGCACAATTTCCTTCGGGACGAATTTCTTGGTCGTATCAACGAGATGGTCTATTTTTTGCCCTTTTCTACTTCAGAACTCACCCAGTTGGTCAATCGTTGTTTAGAAAGCTGGAAGGAGAAGGTGAGGATAAACTGGCATTTTCCACATCACACCGTTTTCTTTCTACGCCTAATCTTCATAGATTATCAGCTAGATTTGTTGTATCTGTTCTTGAGATACGGCACAGATCGAACTGGATTTCTTCTCTCTTTCCGTAGTTCACCCGGCAAAATTGATCGGTAAATGATACCGATAAATTAATGTTCTTCCGTTTTTGTGCTGTATATTCACCTTTCTGTATATACTTAACTTAACCGAAATCTTTTATACTCGCATCGTGAGTTATGTTGATTGAGCACATTAGAGACCAACCGTAAAATTTCTCGCATCATTGAATCCTTATACTGAGCCTCACTGTATGACTACTTTATTCTGTACACACCTTCCCAGTTCACCGTTTCTTCCTCCTCTTTTTAGACATGCATTCATTTGCTATCGGGAACTTTATACCATGGTTCTCTCACGTCTCGCCTCTACTGTTGTTCAAGTCTCGTAGAACCTACTTCGCTAGCTGGAGCTGTTCTCTGTCCTCGATGTTCCTTCTTACTAACCACGTTTAAAGTGGAAACCCTGATACAAATAGGACAACAAACGTGTGTATCTCGTACTCTCGATATTCTAGCCATCAATGCGTGTTGTATCCAGGACGCTCGCTTCTAAGATTTCAGGTTCACTATCTGTTTGAGACCCTCATCGACGAAGTTTCACTTACCTTTTTCTGGGAACCCAGAGGTTGTGGCTAGTGTTAACGTGATCCTCAGTGAGAGAGCTGAAGCTGGATTGAATCGCATTCGACAGCGAAGTAAACGATCTACACCCCATAGGCGCGATTTCTTTTGTCGTCTCGGTGTACGCCCTGATAGAACAAAGCCCATATGCAATCAGAGATATCTTTTATCGATAGCTGCTTAAAACGAGTCGGACTGATATCCTGATTTTCGCAGTACAATGCTAGAGTTGGTCGGTTGTCCATCAGCAGTTTCTTACGATTATGAATTTCGGAAGCTGAAATTGGCGGTACGCTACCAGGCATCCGTCCTCTTCATCTCAGCCATCGGTACATACCAACCACGACTCCGTGAACTACACATGTTGCCGGTGGACACAAGAACGTCTGTCATAGAGTATCTCCCTTCGATTGTGACCGCCCATTAGTTTGCACTGGGCTGTCCATGTGCGTTGGTTGGATTTCCAAACGCACGACGGTCAGAATGCGATAAGCTATCCCAACCAGCTCACCTAATCGCCTTTCGAAACACGCTAAATAAAAAGGTAAACATAGTGCAATCGAGTAACTTCAATGTGCACTGATCACTCATCAAAATGTTCTGCATTCCATTACCCTAGTGTGTCGTGGTTTGACGCGCCGTGTTGTAACACCCTGGATTTATGTTGCGTCTCCGCACAAACTTGCACGGATATCAACACCAGATGGCCTCATCATGCATCAGAGGATGACCGTGTTTCCATCCTGAAGAAAGCTGCTTCTCATCACTGGCAGACAAGTACTATGTTTGAGCCGAAAGATCTGTAACACTGACGACCCATTCTATATCATCAACTTAGCCTCATGCGCTATGTGGAAAAGCACAGTTTGTGTGATAATCTCGAGCGACTAAGCGGCCACCTATAATGATGTCATCTAACTATGTAGCCACATCGGCTACAATTAAAAATAAAAGTTGCGTAGTTCGTAGTGTCATCATGGAATAATAGTTCAAATATGCTAAGCATCCTTTCCCGTTATTCATTACATCAACACAAGGAAACATGTAAATACATTTGATAGAACAGGTTGATGCACCATTCAGTTGTTCTAGTCATCTTTTTTTAATTGTCAACTCGAATACGTCTGGTTCTTTATCCTCTTATTTCTAGGCTAAAAAACGGCATTCCATCGATTTAACCTGGGATCGTGAAGTAATCGATCTGATCGTTGATGGTTATGATGTGTATTACGGAGCACGGTCGATCATGTACGAGGTAGGCATGTCATTTGATTTGGTTCCCAATTTAGTTTTCAAATATTAGCACTGGAGGTTTACTATACTTTTATTTTAAGGGACTAATGCTGGAGGACCATTTGACCTCATAAGTATTGATTGCCTGAAGAACCCGGTGACAATGAAACTAGTTGTATCCCCAGTACTTTTCTTCGACTATCAGTCTCTAACCTCTTCACAACAATAGCTGTCGGGTTGCGGGATGGTGACCATATTGAGTCTCATCCATTTTTTTCAACAGCGCAGTTGCTTCCACGGGTATATCTGATATTTTATTACTGAAAGATCACTCGTCTGGTGTTTATTGTCGCGTTTCTGTGCATCAACCTCGATCCTGTGCGACAGCCTACTCGCTAAAACAATGCTCACTTAGTCTTTGTTAAGGCCTACCTAGTCGTTATATTTTCAAACTGGAGACGCGGAAGGTGGCTCACGATTCTCTTGACCTGGTCAAAGGCCCTGATTGTTAATCTCTAAAAAGTCACCTCGTGTTTGTGCAATCTGACAGTATTACGTCTACAACCGAATCACACCATTTATGGAAGATGCTTGCATCTCTATTTGACTGATGCACGATCTAAGACTGCTTTGAATGAATAGTGAAAATGTATCACACCTCATTTGAACTGTGTGCGTATAGTGAATTGAATGCGACGCTCTTTCCCAGGTAAATGTCACTGTTGTACGAGCTCGTCGCTCACACCAAAGTTCCTTTCCAGGTACCACATCCTGATCCACAGAATGGCGATATGCTGCTTCGTCTCAGATTATACACTCTTCATACATATATTATATATTTTCACACACGTCTGATTTCAAACTATGTGCCAAACAATTCACGGTCCGATAATCTCTATAAGAAGGAAAAAGACCCATGATTTGCTCGTGGGCACGATACTGCCAAGTTACCCAGGCCAAAGCTTATACCCAATGAAGACATTGATTCAATGACTAGGAACCATTCGATAGGCTTCTTTATGGATAGTTTGGAGTCAATTTTGGCCGGTTCCCTCACAACAGTTTCCATCCGTCGACTCACGAACCCTGGTTATGGTGCAGTCCATGCCGTCTGCGAAATCATTTTCGTCATGGAATAACTCTCCCACCAGTGTCTGTTTACGCAGGTATTTGAAAAATTTGTTATTCCATCAAGTTCACTGTTTTGTTTTCCCCGCTTCTGTCCCCATATTTTTCGTTAATCCATGGTTATTTTTGGCGCCCCATATATATATATACACAAAACATCGAATGACAGCATTGATTCTTCAATGGACTGGCTCTGAAAGAGCTGTCTATCCCAACGTCACCCGGTGATGCAAACAAGGTTATTGTGTCGAATACATATAATGCTGAAAGTAAAATAAACCCGCCCCTCCGAGCTTCGCTACAGAGTTCTCGAAAACCTCGCTTTTGTCCAACTTTTGTCATAGCAGCTTTGAACAGATCTTTCTAAGGCAATTGGCTTTTATACGAATTAGTTGTCGAAATGAATTCCGATAATGTCCATTTCAACTGATGATATTCGGTTTAAAGGTCTGTTTGATCAAAATCATTAGCACGTGATCAGCAGATAGTTGACCGTGTCTATTTCTTTTGCTTGATCGTATGTCTCAGACGCACAACCGTTCACTGAATGCAGGATTGATTTTTGATCTAGAGAGTCATCTACTTGACTGGTTCCGCAGCACGCCTTAGAGTTGTTTTGTTAATACCCACTTCCTCCACCCTGGTTTTTGGCGGACAACGCCACAGATCTTTGAGATGATAAATACGCTGATGCCAGGACCCTGAAGGAACCAGTTGTATGACAACTACCCTTTTCCACCGTGTTCAAGAATCACATTTTAGTGTGCGAACCAGTCATTCGGCGTCCCGTTCGTGACCATGTCTTTGCGGTTCGCATATGCATATCACAAACAACCACTAATAGACCTCCGATTGTTCTACTTTCGCGTTAGTTATAATTGTTACCGGTAAACGTCTGCATGCGCAAACATTAATAAAGCGATGTTCCGGTACATGTAAAGTGTGTCAACTAGTCCTGTGTGTTTCTGCCGTTTAAGTTTCAAGTTTGATGTTAAAAGACTTCTCTCTTTGATTTGTGATCGCCCCAGGACTAATGCTGAAGTTGATCTTTCGCATTAAATTGGTATACTTTGAAATCCATTCGCATTTCTACTGTTTTTACTCCAAATTTAGTTCAACTTGATAGTCGATGTTATTTTTATTAAATCTCCAGGCTCCATCCTAAGGATTTGCCTGGAAAACCATAAACCCTGCTACAAGTTTCATGCCCCTCTACCTAACTTTTCATATCTAAAAATTTGTGTGAAGCCTAACAACCATTTTTATTATTATTATTACTTCTGTAGTTGAGCAATCTGAGTACGACATTTCTCTTGCTAAACGGGGTATACGATGGAAAGTAGAACAACCCCGCGACAAACGTGTCAGTCCCTTGTAGTTGAAGCAGGTTCTTAGGTTGTAGAGTGGCTGTTCCACTTATTAATCTCAACATACCTTTTGGAGATATTCTTCGACATTCCCGAACAACTCATTGTCGATAGCTTTTCTTGTTACAAGGCGGTCTCTACATCATCCTTCAATTCAAACATTTTCACATTGCATTCAGGTCAGAATCCTACAAATCTTATTCAAATATTTGGAATATGAGATACATATACGTGACACTTGCTTTAACATCACAAAAGAATAAAAGTATTCCGATAAGATGTGATTCGCGAGCTGTGGTAACAATCCGCTGGAATGCAATCACCAGGACCGCGCGCCGAAAATCCACCCCACACAATTAGCAGGCTTGTCATTGATCCATCAGCTGAATCACTGTTATTCTTTTTTCTTGTCATCGAATTGAATCATTTAATCCACGGAGGGCTTTCATTTCTGAGGCATGATTGGAGGCCAGCTGTATCGACCGACGTATGTTTTGCCCTGAAAGTTCTCTAGGGAGACCCATTCGCTTTCCTTTATCCTGATGCATTATAACACAGTCAACCTCGACCGATTGCACCATATGGTCACGTCATGCTTACCGCACTCCGTCTGATAGGAAATTTTCTTGCAACGGACAGTGGCAGTGATCTATTCGCTCCGGCTTATTTGAAGCAAAATTTTAGGACACCGTAGAAACTATTTTAGTAGCATACGGTCAACGTTCAAACATGGCATTTCGCCATTCGACGGCGCCCTGAAAACAAGCTTTTCTTTTTCTTATCTTAAGGGAATACCTCTCAGTTTGTTTGGTTTCAACCGAGCTTCGACGAACTCGTCGCGACTGCCTGAAAGGTTTTCAGTTTTCCACCTCATCCATTCGCTTCGAAGGATATCCAGAATATTGTTTGCCCCTTGTGTTTTATGACTGTAGATAGCGATCGTCTTTTGACTATTTTGCTTTGGTTAGTTGTGATTTATACACCCCTTACTAGCACAGTTCATGTAGAGAAAAATGTACAAAAACAATCTGCACTCCTGAAGAGTGTTAGATCGAAGTAGTTCAACGTACTTCTTTTGTCTCACTCAGTGATAATTTGTGATGCGAATGAAACTCGCTAACACCTGAAACAATGAAAAACAAAACACATCGAAAGGACTTCCATCCACCCGCCCTCGTAGAGCAATAGGTCACCGCATTATCATTTGTTTGCGTTCTTATGCATACAAATAGCACCACTACGATTTTGTAATGCAGGGTCTTATTTGGTGCAACTTGACAAATGCAAATATCTTGACTCGGTTTTCTTTATCCACTTCGCGCTAGCATCCCAAATACATCCAATCTGGATATTCTTATTGGCCTCCTCGTGGCTAGTCGAGTCTGATTTGGAGTGACGAAAACTCAAGGTGCGCAACCTAAGGAAAACCTATGAACGATTCGTTAGTGTATAACTGGGATTTTAGCGCGCACCTTTTAAATTTTTGATCAAACATTAACGCTAGGCTGAAATTTTGTGTACGGTTAATTTTCTGTATCTCTATAACCATTATCATGACTCTTCCGATAGTGCTTAGAATACCGAGAAATGAATATCTTATGTATTGGTCTATAGCGGTACAATGTGGTGCGCCAGTTACCAGTAATCAGGTGTTTGGTAGACAAACATGCACAAGTGCAGCGGGGAACATATGATGAATTAAATGTCACATAACAGCAAATTATTGTCACTCGCTCTTCAGGTGGACAACCGAGTGAATGTACTGATTCTCACGTATTATTATTGTTTGCGTCTCTTTAACGCAAGGTTGAACGTCGTATCATCAGTGTACTGGCTCTGGCAGACGAACAAGGTCTCATCCATTCCGGTTGCAGTGTTCAGATATCTGTCAGTCATAAGAGCGTGAAAGACGAGGCATGGTTGACACCTTCAAAATCAGCCGGGCAAGAGACGGAAAACTTGGACGTTGGTTCACAATCTTTGGACAAGGCCGAGTCGACACATTCACCGCCTCGTGTTATTCTTCGTGTGACCTCATCGACAGGTTCACAGAAAGTCTATGACCTGACTAAAACTGCGGTCACCTGGGCTTGACACAAAGTTGGCTTCTGTACCATATTCCATTCTCTTCTTTTTCATCTCTGTCCCACTCTTCAGTACTTCTATTTGCTCCATGTTTCGGTCTGACCCAATCAATAGAGTAATATATCTACCTGTTCTCGATATTCTTAGTAGACGTAGGATTTGATGGATTGAACATTGTCGTCGTTTGGCAACTGGAAAGACTGTTCAGGTACTCATGAGGCTGATCAGTTACCTCTTTCATCGTGCGAAAATGTCCTGTTTAGGACTTCAGTAAGAAATTGTCGCTCCACAAAAACTAACGCACTTGCGTGACTCGAGTAAACGCATGAGGAATTCCACTGTTGTCCGGATATAACATCATTGCACGTAAGAAAAACAGTACCAAACAAGTTAGTTTTCCGATGATTCAGTCACAAGCTAATACGACAGAATTTGTCAATGTTTATTAGGGAGAGAAATCATAATTGGTAACATCTTGATTGGATTATCACAACGGATCCGGTTAGAAAGCAGTGAGAATCTCGTCTAATCGTTCACATTTTGTGTTTTCCCTTTCTTAGGTTAAACGTTGCAATCGATTACTTCGTAAAACATTCATTTATATACTTTTCAACTGTCAGAAGGTGAATGGGCAGTTGTCGTTTCAGAGACTGTGAACCATGTTTCCGAATCGCGCAGTCTGGTGACCTAAATAGATGCACCATCAGATGCGTGAACGATACGGCAAATGGACCACCAAACCTTTCCCTGCTAGTGTGTTTCAGTATGTCTTCCAGAATCATCCAGGACTGTTAAACACAATCCACTGATAAATGGGTTTATCCCTGTTAAGTACGCCAAAACATTTGAAAACAGGTGCCGCCGGGTGGGGAAGCCAAGGAGCATTCACATTCATCCAGTTTAGTGACTATTCAAAATATAGTGCAGGCAAAGGGAAGTCACCAGTGGAACAAAGTGTAATTTCCCCACCCGACAGGAGGTACGGACAATGGTATGAAAGCTGAGTTGGGATGTTTTTAGATGAGAATTTCAAAAGGGAAACGATAACCAGCAAATTCTTATTTGTGATAGTTCAACTCCGCCCAGGCTACATGCATTCACGCACTGAAGATGATGTGCGCTTTCATTAGATTCGGTATAAACTATGCTAACGTAAAAGCCCATATAGTAGTGGCTTTGATCGTGTGATGGTAGTAATTCTGCTTCCGAGATCGAAGCCACGACTAGTCGATACGTCTCCAAAGCATGTGTTTGCAAGTCGTAAACTTTAATCCTACCGCCCAAATTTTCGTCAGTATTTTTGTTAGAACTGAATATTTGATTATTGTTTGGTCAGTAAAAAGAAGCGAGGGTTAGTGCTTTGCAAATTATTGTATTTCTTCTCCGAATCCAGCTTTGACTTGTCACACTGAAAAAAGTCTCATAAGTTTGATCAAGATCGGTGAGAAACCCGTGATTCTGGCGAATAAGAGAGTAGAATCGGTTCAGGTACTTATAGCCCATTCAGAACATCATTTTATTTTCCCTTCGCAAATTTGGAAGGACGTCTATGCATCGCCTCACTTTAACCAATAATCAAACCCACGCACTGTATAAGCATGCAAACCCGAAGTACTGTTGGAATATGAATTTGTCATTATACAAACAAAGAAAGGAGACTTGAAGTGAACAATTGTTTTTATTCAAAAATAGAATGTTTCCACCAACTCTACTGAAGACTGAACGTGTTGACTGACCACTGAACTTTAGAATAAAACATTTGGTTGATTCTCTAATCAAAAAGTATCGCCTGCTTGATAAAAAACTGCATAGCTCATCGTCAGTAAATTCTTTATCGCTTTTCTTGAACAATGGTAAGAGATTCTATGTACATTTCCTCTCCGTATTCAGGATAAAGGAGATGGACAGAAACAATGATGACAAACATCACTGCTAGCATAAAACCATACCGTAGTCCGGAGTTTAGCTTCGACTGCCCGTGTAAACTGCAAACTGGAGTTTCTCCTAAGTCGCACTGGTGATGTGCCTGGTCTGGTTACAAAACTTCTGCAAAAAACATTTGAGGTTTGGAGAACTCTCTAACACCAACAGTGTTCTTATTGCTCTAAGATTTAAAAGTTGGTTCTAGCCCATGTTTGTATCGTACTAGAGGTGGTCGAAACCTGAAAGAAATCAGAACAGAACGCATGCAACACATCCCAATGTAAAGACAATTAATGATACGATTTAAATCCCGTGAAACCATAGTAACATGAGCATTGCCGCCCATTACCTTTGTAAAGAGAAGGCGTTCTGTGTAAATATCATTGCATACATTTGGTGTCAATATGTTTATTATGATTACATTTGCACTCAGCAAGCGTTCACCTGTGATGCAGCTCCAATTAACAGCTTCCGGGCTGTTGTTCTTTCGCCCCTTTGCATATAATCCCATCCTCATTCAATTTCAACATGTCAGCTGAACGATCAATGGTTTTAGGATTATATTCTCTCTCATGTCATGACACTAACCTTGCCTTGCTGATCTTCACCTGGCAACCTGACTTTGTGCATTGGTATCAAATGTGCCATTTCGGATCAGTTTGTAGTGAGTGTGTGCGGTCACAAGTGCAAGTTCAGCTCGTTTTTCCCACTAATTCTAACCATGAGATTTCTCAGATCCTGAGTCCTCACTGTTGGATACAGTTGTCCCTATTACTGTCGTGAGACCCAGTCACAATGACGCGCAAGAAAGTTCAATTATGAGCACATCAGATTAGAAATCTTCATGTGCGTATGCCAGTACTGAATCGATCTTTCTTAGTGCGTTTTTGCAGTTCCCGTGCATGCCTACCTAATATTCTGAATATTCGCCTGCGGGAACCGAAACGAATGATCGCCGCTATTTACGATTAGCACAAAAAGTGACGACGTTCAGCCATAATGATCGGCGAAACGGGACTGGCTAGCGATCAATACCGATGAAAATCGAAACGTGTTAACAGAACCGTGCTTGTGACAGACAGTTATTTGCGTGCCATGGTCTGGACGGGTAAAAGCGTTTTTGTTAGACCATAAAGCAAAAATAGCACGTGTAAAGCGAAAAAAGCATAGATGCACATGCGTGGACACGACGAAAGATTCAAGCTATTTATATACTAGGAAAGACGAAGATGGCCAGCACGACACAAATCTAATGCCATCAAAGATGAGTAAGTTTGAATCTATAAGTGTGGTTAGCCCTATTGTGAGTTATTAGACACAATGGTAACACACGCTCTCCGCGTGAGAGACTTAGCGTCCTAACATTGGACGGGACTGTGAAAATGCGGCGATTATAATCTCTAGTGAGAGTCGAAACCAGAGCTCAGTGCTTCACTAATGTATGGTCAACTGGATGTATTGAGGATTGTATGTACAAATAAGGTCTGCAGGAGGGTCGTTAACAATCAATAAATACTACAAGCCAAAATTCAAAATTTATAGTGGGTAAATTACATATTTGAAGTTTCATGAGACTCGAATACCCGATACCAACCGTCGTGGTAAAGAGCTCATCTACATGAACCAAATAAAGAACACAATCAAACAATGATGGCATGTGAAGAGTGAAGTGACGTCGCTCACTGGAGCAAGGGTTCAACCTTCATGGGCTATGGTGGGTAGGGCATATATTGCGTGTTGAACCGAATAGGTTCCTACTGGCGAGCGATGTTCGCCGAAGTAGGCAGTCAAAAGTGATCAAATTTAAACCCCGCATGAGGGGTTGGAAAGCCTGTCTAAGGGACGTGGACATGCAAATAATGTTAATCGTTCCGGTTGGGGACCTTAAACTAAGCCTAATTGATGATCGGAGACAGAACAATGTGACTGTACCGCAAACAACAGGGCTCACGAATTCACTCAACTTCTTTGCAAATTTAGCTAACTTTACAACCATTAACTATACACTCTTGTGCACCGGTTTTGGTTGCTGTCTTTTGACTGTCCGTTTGGAGAAAAGAGGAGAATGAAGATTGGAATGTTGAGAGTAAATTCAAAGGAAAGATAGACTATTCGAAAAGAGGAGGGTTTTAAGAATATTGACTAGATGCACGAGCACCACTGTTTGTGACACTCAACCGTATCATCCAACGTCTCTAACCACCGGTGACCATGTTCATGGGGTCCCCATCCAGTGAGCCTAACGGTCACTACGTGACCCGGTGTCCTGCTTAGGGTTTTCATACTCTTATGTCAGGTCTCACTTCGACCGCTATCGACCCTTTTACAACCACTCCTTGCCCCGGGAAACATCGCTCGCCGTGGCAATCTATTTCGTAGCATGCGTAATCTGTGGACATCCACAAATTGCACCCGTGAACGACCGCGAGTACCTAAAACTCTACACCCAACCTTATCATGTCTCGTCCGGTTTCCCTACCAGATTTGTGCAGTGCAACGTAGACAGCGGTGTTCGAACACTAACAATCCATTTCCATCCTGTTCCCGTAATGGCTACGTATCTGCACCGTATAGCACCGCTCGCCAAACTGCTGCAGCATATACTGGACCCTTCAGGGACACAGGTCGCGACGGTGCCACACATGTCTCAAGTTGACAAACGCCAATCGAGCCTTCTGTATGCGTGCCGACACTTCATCTATGATACGTCCACCAGGTAAGATATAGCTGCACAAATAGAGTGAAATTGTGGGCTGAGCCAACCCAAACTCGTAGCATCATTTGGCACTCTGAAGGTATAAAATGCGTACCAAACATAGGTACACTAGCACTCAAACTATTCAGGGAAGCTTGCAACTTATCTGCATCTTCACTTAGTAGTACAATGTTGTATGTATACCCTAGATCAGACAGTTTGCCGCCTGGGAGTAAATCGATACCACTATCCTCGCAGGATGACAGGGTTGTTTCAATAATTAGATCTATGATAAATTTAAACAGAAACTGAGAGATAGGGCAACCCTGATGAACACCACTTACTGAAGTGATCTCGGGCGAAGAGGTGCCTTAATCTCGAGCTCGGCTTCATGTATTAATATAAATGGGTTGTAGTGTTGAACTACACTCCGGCGCACCATTCAGAGAGACGCAGCGCCAGAGTAAGGAGCGGTCGGTTCAGTCAAAGGCCGCTTTCAGATCGAGGAAGGTAGAGATGGTGGGTCTATGAAAGGAGTGTCTGTATTCCAGAATTTGATGAAGAGTGATGATGTGGTCTGTACAACCACGGTGAGCGATGTTCGACGAGGCAAACAGTAGGTGGAATAAAGCAAAGGGTGGTCAAGCTGCGACTTGGCATGAGGGTATGAAAGCCCTGACCGGGAATCTGGGTCACATAGGTCCCGTTAGGCTCCCTGGATGGTCCTAACCGATGGTTAGAGACACTAAGTGATATGGCTGAGTGTCGTAAACAGTGGCGTTAGTGCATCCTTTCAATTTCTTTGCAAAATTAGTTTACTGAAATTCTCAATTTTCGATTCTACTTTCAACATTTCTTTATTTCTCCCACTATGCATCCAAATGAGCAGCTAAAAGACAGCAACCAAAACCGGCACACGAACGTGCATGATTAACGGTTGTACAAACTGAAACTATACAACCTCGACCGTCTAAAATCAGCATGGTTCTCACGCGTGCACTGTTTACGTGCGGCAAACAATCGACAGTGAGGTGTTTGGAGACGACGTTGAGTAAACTAAGTCTTTTATCGTTTTCACAAGAGGAATCGTCACCTTTCTTGCAAATTGGTATGATAGCCAATCCACGCCATTCAGTTGGAACCTTTTTCCTCTCCCACTCTGAGCCAAAGAGCCTCTTCAACTCTGAACCTCCATCCTTAAAAATCGATGAGGAGGGCCAGTCGGGGCCGGAGGCCTTATACCTTTTGAGATAATTTACTTCGCAGGTAACCTACATTCCAGACGGAGGACTGGTGTCAAGTGGCAGTATCTTTCCAGTTGAAGCAATTATAGGGAGGTCGTGTCGATGGGAGCCAGACGAACGGTGTCTTAAAATGTTCTGCCCATCGTTTAAGACGGCATTGCTGAATACCAATCAGTGTGCCATCGGACTCCCTAATTAACTTACTCACGCCTACATATTGTAAATATTTTCACGCATGCCTGAGTTCAGACTGTGCTAAACAAATCACGGTACGATAACTTTTATAAGAAGAAAAAGGGTCATGATTTGCTTGAGAGCATGTTACCGCTAGTATGCACTGGTCGAAGCAGGTGAATTTTCCTAGGGCGTTCACAACCGGAGCCGTCGGCTATCCAAAGAATGACCCACAATGCAGCCGGACGGTGTGTGAAAACCACAAACCGTCAGGGGCCGGTGTCCAGTTCATTGGATCATATGCCCCTAGGACGGGGTCAAACGTACAAGGTGTCCAATGAACCTCGATACCCAATCGAGCCGGTGACCGCTACCAAGACTAAGGTGTCTCTCGTACGCCTCTTTTTGGTTGTTCTGAAGTCAGTGATTTTAGCCAACCACCCCGGGTGAACCGCCAGTGGCTCACCGATTCGATTACGATTTCGTGGGAAAACCTCTACCACGACAAGACAGTGAGTAGGGCATCTTCAAAAGAAGCTGTTTGAGACGTTTGGTTGTATGTGAGCATTTCTTGAGGTGCAAGGTAGGAGTGACCAGCTGCAACCAAAGACATCTACTCCCAACCATACTGCGGCATTCCTTCGGCCCGTACTCCTAATTAAACGAACAGGATTAGGAAAATTACTGATAGCCGCAGTTTTCGCCATCTTTCTACAACTTCTTATTCAATACTTTGCGCAGCCATTCCTCAAACCCCTGATGAGTTGACATTTTAAGCATTTGCGCGCTTTGTCGTAT
>UZAN01049897.1:5921-21303 GCA_900618425.1 Echinostoma caproni
TTTGACTTTGAGTTCGATCTCCAGTTGGGTTGGTAGATTCGCACTTCTGATGAGAGCCAACCAGATCGAAACAGCTATCCAGTACATCCCAGCTTTTCAGCTCACGCCTTACTTACATGATAACTTCATCATATAAAACAATCAAATCCTTTACTAATCTCATTCAGACAGAATTCTTCTCCATCTAGATTTTCTTCAAAAATCGGGCAATCGCCTTGAAACTTTATCCATGATTATGTCGTTTTTACGCTTTGCGCTATAGGATTTAGCTACTAATCTTCCATGTTCCTAATTTTTGTATACATTGAAAACTTGCATTTGTGTCTTAGTTGAACATTGAGAGTGAGAACCTCGTTGTTTGGAACTCGTTCTTCAGTGACGTGAACTTATCTCGGTCCCACAAAATCAAAACAAAGTTGGGAACTGAAGATGGCTGTATATGCATTCTGCCCGGGTCAGGTGACAAAGTAGGGCTCGCATGCATTCTTTTGTTTTTGTGCGCTACAGAACGTTGCGTAGACCACAAGAGTCCGTAAATGTAGAATTAGTAGTAGGGTCGGGTGTTCGACTACTCAGAAAGCCATTCCAACCAACCAGCCAACTGTATGAAAATTCTGAATCGTTTTGACCCAACTCTGAATTGTTTGTCATAAATTTGAACAGTTTCGACATAATTATTAGATTCATCGAAAAAATAGCAGTAGATCAGGTTCCTTAAAAATCACAGTTGTCTGCCAAAGGACACTTGGGATTGGGTCTCATGAACATGCTCAATTGTCTCAGCACCTAACCATTATAATCATTACGTACAGATTAGCCCGGGCTTTATAGGATAGAAAACCATTTCCCAGTGCTAGTCTCTACCCGGACCAAAGTCGAGGTGTACATATGAAAAAAGCTGACACTGATGCACTCTGGGGAACGTTTCCATGGAGACACTTTAGAATTTACAACACTAAGCTTTAGTTTATCAATTATTGTGTTTTTATAGAGTTAGAAGCTGCGTAAAACGGTCGCTTTCCTTGGTAGGTTAAGAGCCGCATGCATTCCGGCTTTGGTCAGTTCCGGTTCCAGGATTAAATTGCTGCTATTATTTACAACCTTATCGGCTTTCCTCCATTCCATCCTTGGTTTTGTTTGCACCGAAAGGAAAACTGAGGAGGAATTGTAGGTTCAACTGCACAACACTGATGTCGACCAGCTCCTGGTTTTTTCAATGTGGTCAATAAAGATAGAGTTTATGTGGGGAAAAATGAATTTCAGTTTGTGACAGATGTGTGATATAATGTTGGAAAGTATGGTTCTCATGACTCGGGTAGACTGAATTCATTTTCGCATGTTCGCCAAGCTTGCAAACGTTTCATCACCAGCCGAGGCGATTTATTCAGTGCTTCTGAAGTGACAGTGTTCTGCTTGTGCCAGTTTGTTTGGATTTATTTTCTTCTCCGACTATCTTTTGTCCTTTGTTCTTGCTGTGTTCTACTCACTTCGCCGTTGAGCTGGCTGTGAGGGAGTGAACGCGGGGACTGTTCTTCCGTCTAGATTGCGGTTTTCGATTCCTTCTCGGGTCACGACGTGATCTTCATTAGTGCCGTTTCGTCCTTCAGTTTCATTGGTGTGTACACGTGATGTGATGTCTTTTATTGAGTTGACTGAAAAACAGCCAGACCTCGAGAAATTTCCCGGCGTGTTTTGACCGGGCTCGATTGATGATTTTCACTTACTCGAAGTCGTATTGATGCCCTTCTTAATTTCCATGGAGAAAACTAGCCAACCAATTGATGTTCACAAATCCTCGTTGTTTGTCTGATATAGTGTTTTTGGTAGTCCTTAAAGTTTACTTTGTGGGTAACATTGTTCTTGTACTTCTCAATTGTTCTCTCCTTTGGTTTTGGGAGGAGTCTCCTTAGACAGGCAGTCGGTTGGTCGGCGACTTGGATTCCATATGATCTGAGCAGTCTTGCTGTCAGTTCCGAAACATCCTTGACGTACAGTAGGGTTATTCTTGTTCCCAATTTTTCATCTGTTGTTTGTTTCCCTCTTTGTATCAGAGTTCTTTTCATGAAGGTACGGATTTAGGCATTGAGAACCAATACTCTACAGAGATGTTTTTCTTCTTTCTTTTTGAGTATATCGGTGCTTGTAGTGTGTTCGGATGTTGGAAGCCAGGAGTATTAGCCGGCAACGCAGCGAACCGGAAAACCGATCGGCAGAGATCAAAATTCGTTCTGTGAATAGTGAACTGAATTCATGTGCTGTAGGTGATGTTGCACAACTTCATGTTGGTAGCTGAAAAAGGGATAATTTGTTTTTTTTTACTGGGCGCAAATATAGGAATCTTGAAAGACCAAAATTAAAGCACAAACATTCCAGGGGTTCGTGTTTTTAAACAAACAAACAAAGATTATTAACCGGGACGATTGGGAAAGTTAAAGTTGAATGAGTCAGTGTGGTCTGAAGGTGGCAAAGACTGATCTGGTTTATCGCTACAACTCATCAGGTCCATACAGACACAACATAGCGTGATAATCCGTAGTGTAAGTACTCATAAAGTTATTGTGATGGTTGATGCTGGGGTCTGTTTCCGGTCAAGGATGAGTCAAACTGGTGTGTCTGTTCCACACTCTTGCTGACCTTAGGCCAGGGTAACAGTGGGGTCTTGACAAATTGTTTCTGCGAACAGAATATTGGTTCGTTTAGCCTGATCGCGGTCGCTTGGGCTGTACACAGAATTGTGTCTTACCTCTTTTGATCGATTATCTGCTACGCGTTAGATGACTTTGAATGACCCCTTTCGTGTCAGTTCGTGTCCCGTGTCGAGTCCGTGGCTAGGATGGCACTAGTCGCATTTTATTGATCCTTTTTNTTTTGATCGACAAGTTGGACAGTGTTCTTGAATCCTCTCAGACAATCGCCTAGTGATCCCTCCTACATATTCCGCTCCACAGGAACACGAATAGGAGCATACATAAAATGAAATAATCTAACTAGGAAACTTGTCTTTGAGTTGTAAGCGCAGCATGAGCTTCGTATTAAAGGAGAGAGAGTTAGGCAGAAAAGTAAGTTCCTTCGATGGCGTGGGATAATCGACGAGTTAGCTTTTTGATTAGCATATCCCGCTTGAAATCAATTGTTGCATGAAACCTTTTCTTAGGGACCGTAGGATAACATGGCTGAGAATCAGTCGTGGTGTACCTTCTGATGAAACTTTCTGGATAACCGTT
This sequence comes from Echinostoma caproni, assembly GCA_900618425.1. Lineage (NCBI taxonomy): Eukaryota > Metazoa > Platyhelminthes > Trematoda > Plagiorchiida > Echinostomatidae > Echinostoma > Echinostoma caproni. Next base: position 9,146 of record UZAN01049897.1, read on the forward strand.
TTCCCTTAACGTGTTTTCTATCAGAAGCAGTTCATCTGGAGGGTTGTTGGCGGAGCAGATTTGCTTGGCTCTATAGACCAGACAAGGCACCAAATTTCGTTTCTGTTGCATTGGTATGGAGCTCTGGAAACGAGCTTATTGCCTGTTCCATGTAGACTTGTGATTGATACTTCTCTCGATTCTCCCATCTAATTTTCTTTGTAAAAGCACATCCAGAAACGGGAGTGAATCAACATTCTCTAGCTCCATGGTGAAGCGGAGATTCGAATGAGAATCATGGAACGTTCGCAGGATCTCGACCACAGCTATATTTGAATCTACCATAATCGACATAGGGCTTGTACATGTTCATCCCTGTGATCATGGGTCTTAGGGTATTACCCTCAAACTTGGCCATGAAAATATCTGCTCTCTCCATTGCTATGCCATCCTTTTGCCTGTAAATAGTCCCATGGAACTAGAATTGTACGTTCGCGGTGCAAAATGTGAGATATTTGTGAGTAGAGAGGTCTCGTCTAATGATATCTTTTGATTTCTTTGACCTGATGAGAAGTATCGAAAAAACCGATCTGTATTTTGTAATGAGTCAATATGTAGGTTCAGTTTTTCTCGTATATCTACACCTATGTGCTAAGAGACGGTACACGAAGGGATTCTGCTTTTCCGTCTGAGACCTTTATGGGTTCTACGTCATCAACCAATGCTGAAAGAAAAGAGGGAAGCTGCGCTTAACTACTGAATGTGCAACGAAGTACCATGGTTTTTTTCTCGACGACTGAGTCCGTCAAGGACCGGACTGGATGGGGTGCAGTTGCTACTGATGCGGGCAAACAAGAAACATTTTTACAGGGCGAAAATCCGAGAAATCAACCATTTTTAAAATGAGCAGCACATGAATGACTTGATTAAATTTCTCAGGAGCACGCGCTCCTTGCAGCTCGTCAGGTACGAGCACCCTGTGACCTCTCGTCTGGTCATATTTATACTTGAACTCCCGATGTGAATTAGACAACGCGAATCTCATTTGCAGCTCACGGAGTTGATTCGAGACGAACAAGTCTCAAAGAATCATTGCGTTGGTTCTGTAATGAGTGTTGTGGGTTAAATGCATCTAGCCTCAGTCAACTCGACGCCAGGGTCATTTTTCAGTTTTTTATGGTGAGTATTATATGAATAACAGAATCACCGCGATGATACTTCGAGGCTTATTTGTCTTGAATCAATTCCCAGAGCTGAAAATTGGATTTGCGTTGTCGAAATCAACCTTTTGCTATGGTGATACGAGAGCAATCGAACAGGGTTAATTGTCAATTACTAGTTGACAGTGCAACCGCTTTAGCCCAGTTCGTATTCTCTCATTGGGGAAGTTACTTAAAACGATACTTGAACAAACTTGCTCTTTTGTCTACCAGGATGAAAAGCTTTAAATAATTTTAGTTCGGAAACCAGACCAAAGACATGGTTTCACAATCGAACACGGTAGTTACTGTACCGAGCAACGATAAACGACCACTACCAGTAGAACCAGCATAGATGGAACGTGGATGAAACCTTCTTACTCGCTTCGGTTTTTAATTTTTGTTGGCCCACGGCTATCGTCAGGAAGAGTTCTGCTGTATCAAATTGTGGCAAAACGGAACCCCATGTTGAACGATGAAAAAAATGTAATCACTGGGAACGGTGGCTACCTAAGTTAGCTTGCTTCACTCCACTGTTCACGTTGGGATGAACAAAATCCACCAGTTCCCCAACACCTCCGAAGCTGAAAATGTAGTATTCGAGTAACCGTGCTGGCCGTGTACAAAATATGAATGCAAAATTGAAATATTATTTTCCAGAGAGAGAGAGAGTCGTGCCACTGAAATGTGAGTCCATGGCGCGCTCAGTTAGCTTTATTATGGGAAATACTTACAAGCGGTTACGTTTCTTGTCCCACAGGGTCTAGCTTAAATGGGTCCATTGACGGTTCACAGAAAAAGTGGGGAATACCACGAATTATCCTCGTTTCGTGCACTGCTAAGGATGTCGAGATTTAAGGATTGTCCGAGCAGCAGCAGCAGTTTTATCAGGGCGAATTGGGACGCATTTGCGTAAATTCTCGTGCACACGCGCGAAGTCTAATTTACATTTCACAGATTTGTTTCGAGACAAGTCAATCTCGATGGATCCTTGTGATGAATCTCACTAATCCAACCAAGGATGACCAGTGAAACTCGATTCTTTCTGAACTTTGGTCCAGTGATTTCTGTGTAATGACCCACACCAAAAGCTCTAAACGATTCAAGAACGGAAGAACACCAAATGCTTATCTGGAGAACACTAAAAACCGTTTTCCTGTTAATCGTATAGAACGCATGTAACTAACAAAATGCTCTGTCAGATGATGTGTGAGTTACCACCTTCCGAGATTAATGCACAAAAACCCAGTAGAAATATATCTTTATGACCACGTGAACCAGTTACGACCCAAATCACAGACAAATGTTAGCTATCTAAAGGCGAAGATGGTTGACTTAGCTCGCTTGGGCCAATGTTAGCCAAACTCTCAGTTGTGTATGCTCTCTGAGCAACACAGTGATTTGCGGAAAACTATGAGAAGAGATAACCGCTACCTGGTATTTCCTCCGGATAAAAGCTCCGAAGTGGAAGTGATGAAGCGACGAAATTACAGAAGAAAAACGATGTGATTGAAGTTATGCTCCAGCAAGACACTACAAGCACATAAACTTGGCAGAAAATCTCACTAAGTGGATCAGCCATACACCGTGCACATGCGGACTACTCAAAATCCCAAAGTTCGAAATTAAAGTCAAAGTTTTATTATGACAACTGTAGGAGCACACACTACATCAGATGGAAGAGAATTCCATACGTTGAGCACTCTGACTGTAAACGAATGATGCCGACAATCAAGGTGACTGTTCTGGGTCGTCACCTTTAGTGGATGTCCCCTGAGGTGATCACTATGAGATCAGCATAGAAAGGAAAGGGTGTTTAGGTTGATGCAGTATGTAATATGCCAAGATTAGGTCCCCCCCGAAGTTGGCGATATGGAGATGAATAGAGTCCCAATATTTGCAGTCATTCAGAGTATGTTTTGTTATACAGACCTTTTACCAATTTTGTTGTCAGCCTTTGCGGACGTTCTAGAGCCTTTCTATGGCGGTTCAGCCATGGATTCCATACTTGAACTCCGAGTGTGGCCGAACGAAGGCTGATAACAAGCGTGGGAACAGTACTCTATCGAACTGCTCGAAATTACTCTGAGACTCCAGCGGTGCACAACTACGTCTCCTGATTACAAACTCTCAAAAGCGCATTTTGGCGAAACAGCGTGAAGAAGGTTTGACTTAGACAATTCCAGTTCCTCCCGCAATGTGAAGGACAAATTTATACACGCTTTTGATATTCGGCATCCCTTTGAACGATCCTGTTATCGTCACCGTACAGTGAAATCAACTTCATCGATTGCTGTCAAACTAATACCTATAGGGTTAGACAGAATGTGCAAGATGGACAGGGACCAAACATATTTAGAGGAAAACAAGGTGAACGTTTATGACCAACATACCACGTACCCAATCTAACAGTGAATACATACTTTTTCAAGCATTCTGGCCGGATAGAAGAAGCGACAACAATAACGCCGCTGCTATCGGTTCCTTTCTTCAGCGTCTCCAACTAGCCGTATAAAGTCTTTTGGAACCTAACCTGGAAGACTCTACCTAATCGCTGCGTGTATTTCTTCATATCACATCTTCACATGATTTCCTGCAACTCAGAGAATAAAGTGACCATGTGCTATACAATCACAATAACTTTGGAATCCCATTAGGCGAGATTTTCGAACTATTCCTATTTGCAATTCAAGAATTTTTCTTTTCACACACTAGTAGAAATTGCAGTATTGACCAGTCTTCTGGCGAAATGTCTGGACCAAATGGTGAAAAAAAAATTTTTAATCCACAACGCTATAGTTTACGAGCGGTACAAAGACGATCTGTTTACGGTAGCCACGACCAAAAAAGAAATAGTTTGTATAGAAACCTTAAATTTTCTGTAGAGGCCACAGCGAATCGGTGATTTCCAGGATAAGTAAAGTTTGTCGTTGTTACGTGCGTGTACGATTTTTGCATGGACCTTAGTTCTCGCCAGAAGTTTTGCAAAAAATATGGCATAACGTAATTCAGACAAATTGACATCTACCTGCGTGTTCAGATTCCTACAAAAAGTTATTCTAGGTTGACCACCATGTTCTGTATCCTAATCCACCTATCCCCTTCACTGTCATTGTTGTTGTGTTGGGACAATGCTTGTTTTCAAGCCGGTGGTAAATATATATAAATATATTCGAAACCCCTGGAATGATCAGTCCTTCGAATTTTTGTATCAATAGGAAGTATTCACGGGCAAGAAAGCCTCATGTCATCCGATGTTTTGAAACAGGTTTCCCCACTTTCACCCTTTCAGATGAAACAACATACGTGTAATAATTCCTGCTTCATTATCGTGTAAAACCATCTAAATGAACGTTTTTGGTGATGATGATTGAGATGTGGAGATTGCATTATGACATCACTAAAAATCGTCTCACGGTAGAGTGCATAATACGGCCAAAAATATATATGACTGAATTGCTATTGTAGCTTCCGATTTTACACTTTTTCTTTGCTAATCATCAGACTGCAACGTAAAACCGCGCGGATCTTCCAGCTCTTGAACAAACATCGGAATAATTGGACCAGAGTGCCTTTGAACAATTTTGTTCGAAGCATAATCAGTATAACCTTGCCTATATCTATCATCTGAAAATAATCCCCACAACTGAGGGGTCAAATGAAAAATACCATCATTAGGCGCACATAACATAGGTCGAGGTCATGAAACGTTTCTTGATACCGACAAAGTGAAATTGTTACCAGTTTTCCTATCGTCACTGACGCCACCTTTCTGACGTTGAATCATCCCCGCCATAACGCGGGAAACGTGTATCTACCGATCATTGTGTGCAACTAAATGAGCATGGGAAATTAACGCTCATTATAGATACAAAAAGTATTCAACCCTCAATCGTTCAATACTAACGTCAACCTGAACTAAGCGTCAAAAGTAAACGCCTTATGAAAACACTGTACAGTTTCGATGGCGTACACAACAGCAAACGCAATCTTTGTGCAGGGCTTTGGCATGACAACGAAGTTAAGTAACATACAATAAAACAGAAACAGATAACCCAGGGAAGACCATGTCACCGTGGTAAGAAGCTTACAAATTTAATTTTGTTGACACATGGGGGAGGGGATTTCATCGGTTGAAAGCAATCAATCCAGCAGACCTTAGTAATCTGACGATTTGTGACGGTCCCGAACGCCGTGCCCCGGTCATCTGAAGATTTACAGTAACAGATGACAGAATCATACAGTTTCAACCGTAGTTTTTATACGACAGACCTGATTACTTTAGATTCAATTCAGGATTTGTTTGACCACCTGGTGACGTAAACAGTGCTTGTTCTTCCCACGCAGGTCGCTCCGCACATTAGATCAGTTATCGTAAAGGGAGGAGGAGGCATACGTTCTTCTGTTCCAACACCAAATGGTGGTGGTGGTGGCCCGGTGGTAACGTCACCAAGTTATCACCCCGGAGGACGAGTGTTCGAATCCCACCACTACCGCCTGACTTTCCCCGATTTGTGTGTTGTATGGCAGCCCTTTGATTGGCCGCTTCTCTCTTCCTGAAAATTGTATCATTGTGTATTCAATAAAAGGAAGTAAAAATTAAAAAAAGTAGACCAAAGGACGAAGTTTCACACCAGCTAAGAGTAGCGTCAGATTGCTATCAACCGATGAAAGCCCCGCCCATGTGTCAACAAACATAACTTTGTTAGCTTGCCCTTACCACGGTGACATGGTCTTGCTTCTATTACCCCTCGTTTACGTTTCTGTTATACTGTATTTTAATCTACTTTATTGCCGTACCAAAGCAGCATATATACATTTTTCTCCACCCGTATGCACCATGTTGAGATGCAGCGAAATCGCCATGCCATATGGCCTTTTCTCTTGAAATTGATCCCGAGAAGGCGTGATTCGTGCCTACAACTACAGTGAGCGACACAAAGTTCTATATGAGAGCATTCTTTCGTTGTTTCTCTTCCCTTTATGAATAAACCTTCAATCCCGGTTACTTAAACCCTCTACTAGTGAAGTATGCTGACCACATCACTTTTAGCATGCTTAAACTAATGGCTACGTCTCACCCTATTTCGAAAATGGCCCCCAGAAATTTTCAACCGACTGTTCATACTTCGAATATGCTAGCTGGTTACCGATAAACAATGAAGTAGTATGCATCGAAATCCAGTTCTCACAAGTCACAAACAAACCTCCCCATAACTATGACATGTTGGCTCACCTCAGTTCGTGGAACTACTGTCTTCACTTTCCCATTGTGAATGCTCAAATGATATCAGCTACTAGGAATCGTTCGCTTACCGGACAAAAAAACCCAATCACAGATCTCATAATTGATGATGAAACAATGCAAGAGATAGGCCACAAACCTTGTAAAAGCTCCGCTTGTCATTAGTGGCAGGGATTCAGTTCACATAATGTGTGTGACCAAAAGCAAATGTCACAAGACCTCGGGCATCTCATCCTATTTGAGAGCGACTTGGAAGAAGCCATAGGGTAGAATATCACAGCATATGAGTCCTAACCAGAGAGAATAAAACAATTACCTCGCTGATCAGATCGGTAAACTGAGCGTGTAGATGATATATCGGACGAGTACGTGTTTCGAGTTATTCTTGCTTATCTTAGTGTTACCAGGTACCGAATTCGAACAGGAGAAACTGCCAGCAAGATCAATCTCGCATGGCACTGCTTTCCGAAAATGGTAAGAGAAAAGACTGATTCAGTACCCAAGATGAGACCGGAAACGACAGGTATTTACCGGTTTTACACTCTTTTCTGCTCAGTGATGTTGGAGTACGCATCAAATTACAAACATATACGTATCTATGTAAATTCGCACACTGGCATGAGAAACCGACCCAACTGATCAACCAAATTAATAACACCGGCTACTGTCATATCATCTCACTAGACAGCAAGTGGCACGATCGAGGTGGTGGTATGAGAACGGTATACGTACGGGAACCACCAGCGGAGGTAGTAACCCCCGGTTCTGCGAATACGGGCACAGTGAACCAATTTGACTGGGGGCAAATATGGGTAAATCAGAGGCAAGAAACCGATGCAAGACGAGTGTGTAAACCAGCTGTACAGAAGAAACCACAGATTGCGGGAAAGGGAATCGGTCGGGGGGTTGGGAAATAGGCAACAAGTAGATACATACACACATACAGCATGTGTTTGTTGTTGGAGAAAAAAAATGAAATGAGCGCCAGAGGAAATCAGGTGATCGCAAAAACAAGAAACAGGCAGCAAGAGAGAGAGAGAGCGCGAGAGAAATTGAGGAAAACGTGGTTCACGCACACAGCCTAGTGCGTGTGACAAACTTTTTTGCGAAACCCTACAGAACGATACAACATGCACACTGTCAGGAAAAGTTCTTTGCGCTTTCGTGTGCACGCATTCAGTCACGGTAGAAAGAGGCAAGCAGATCAGAGAAGCCTAGGCACGGCAAATCCCGGGAATTGACATGTGAAGAGAAAGAAAGAGCGTAGATTTTGGCATGTATATATGCATGTATTCGCGCACGCAGGCACGCGCGCTGCGTGATCCATGTAGGTCTTAATGTGTACGAAAAAACAGTGCGTAGAAAAAATAATAGTAATAATAATAAGAATAATAATAAGGAGAACAAAAAATCAATCTATTCTGAATTGATATGGTGATCGAGTTACAGTTTTTCTACAGAGCGCGAGCGTTCACACGTTCAATGGTGACGGTGACTAAAAACTTGATGATGCGCACGGACAGAGCGGGGCTAGTAGGATCGGTGCAACGGGATTGATCAACAGATTTGACATCACACATTGGAATCACCGAAACATGAATTGTCCGTCTCTTCCTTTGTATCAGGCCGTCACTTATCAGTATGAAGACGATGATGACAATGACCGTCAGCAGCAATCAATCCGTTTTTTTGCGTAAGCCCTAAGCACCTGATTATCCTCATGAATGTCGATGTGATTTATGAGTAAGTAAATTTTTAAGATGATGCGAGTGATGAGCGGGCGGCTGTGGTGGCGGGACAAGCGCGTTGGTATGGGACTGAAAAGCGGAATATCGGACAGCGGAGGCATTGGCATTTACAGGGGATAAATCCAGGCGGTTATGCGACCCGAAGGCTCGATCCACACTGGAGTTCTGTTTTTGATGACGTGATCGTCGTCTTATATGACCAGCTGGGCGGACGGAGTCGGTATTGCTGTCGGTAGTTTGAGTCGGGATCGGGGAATGCACGAGGTTTGGGGATAGTTCGACCCTCGAACGTACCACAGGAGGGTTATTCGATCGACCCTCGATAAACGACATGCGATGCTGCGACCAGGACATTGGTGAGCCTAAAAATAACGATAGAGCAAGACGGTGATGAGAGAGTAAGACTTTGAAAAGGCCGAGGATAGGTTACTCCGTAACGAGTGCAAAAAGCACAGCAACAAATTCGAAAAAGGCGATAAGCCCAAGCCATGAAGTGGCGATGCACATGCAGCAGTACGAGTAAACACTCGGCGAACGAAAAATCAAATAACACAGAACCAAATGTAAGAGTGTATCCAAAGTCAAGGAAACCATACCAACCCCGGTAATTATGTGCTAAAGAATGGACAGCAGTACAAAAACCGATGGAGTTGTGTTATCTGAACATAGACTTATTCTTAATAAATCGGTGAAACGAGCAACATCGGACGTTGTAGTTGGCGATGGTATGGAAGTGACACACGAACCGCTATACTAAATTCCAAACTACACTTCAAAAGGCAGAACCAATTACCTTATGCAGGATTATTTGATGAGCACAAGTTTGCATAAAATCAAGTGACGGAATGGATCATTCAGGTGAGCAGCATGCACAACACTCGGTCGGTTTATCTCTTTCGTATATGACACATTCCGTAGAACAACAGAAAGGCAAACTAGGTCTGCCTCGACTAACAGTTTTTTTTCTGGGTGGACATGACACAGACGCCGAGTGAGATGTGTGCATTTTCACTTCCTTCATCTTTTGACTCTATAAACTGCTAAGTGGAAGCTAATTCTCCTTAAGAGAAAAAAAACGTTTTAATTCCGCGTCTGATTGTCATGATGCGGATGCGACGGCCTGGGTCGCAGAAGTATTTCCCAAACTTACTCAGTGCTTAATTCCTGTGGGACGGTAATCCATATAGATCGTGGAAATCGATCCTGTGTGACAGTGCGGGTAGGCTTTTATGTTGTTTCCCCTTTGGTTTATTCACTGATCTAATTCATTCCTCAAACCTCAGACGATCTAGCCTGTTTTATTGTATGCATTTATTCCAAGCCCCCCCCCCTCCCGTTTAAACATCTTTTCACTTCAGTTATGATTAGCTTGAAGCAGACTGCTTGCTCACAGATTATAACATATCAGTTTTCCCGGTCCAATAATATATAAATGGTGTGGTCACCGTGAAAGATCATCGGGACCGTTGGTACTGGCGTCTTATTGAGGTTTCCACTAGAAGAAGTCCGAAATCGTTACGAACTCAGAATTCATATAGATCGCACGAAACAACATCGTGTCTGGAGACTTTACGGTTGGGAACATATTGATTACCAGAACAGGTTAGTTGAACTAACAAAAAACGGCGGTAAGCACCTGTTGTTACTACGATTCTAGAGATTCCGAAGTAAAACCTAAATATAGGGGATTTTCTCGTAGATTGATTGAACACCTATTAACCTTAATGAAGATAAATTTCGGGGAGACAGAGAAAAACAGTGTATTTCAATGTGTTAAAGACGGTGGAGGGAATGAATGGAACGTAATTTCTGAGAGACCGCACACAACAGGCACAATCAGTTCATGTTCCTCGTCTTGGCAAATCGAAAAGAGTGATTTAGTGAAAGCAAACAGGCACACTGTATGCACGTTTATGAGTATTTCGAATAAACCCAACCTCTTGATAAGTAACATAGATCTTGCCAGGCACGGAGCGCATATTCGCGTACAGATGACGTGGCCTATCACACCACACCATAGTGTGACTAGGGGCAGAAGGAGTAAACCAAATATTTGCAGGGTTATCCCGAGCAACAACAGTAATCGGCACATTAAACCTTGTGACTCGGGATGAAGAACCAAATGAAACCCCCAGTGGGGTAGACATATAAAACCACCTACCAACTACCAGCTTTAAACGGTATAATATTATTACTCGCACCTAAAACGAGTACAGTCCACATAGATGCGCAGGCGGCTCACAATTGGAGGTGGATGCATAGCAGTGTCAGTAGGGACAGGCGTACGAACAGAGCCAGAGTCGGGACAAGTGTCTATAACGAGTAAAACGTATCCAAATGATTGACAATGGTAAGAGGGCAAATGCCAATTTACACCAATCAGGTGGTTTGATTGTGCATGCATGAGCTACAGCTGTGACGGGTATGCCAGGGGGGGGGGTGAGGAAAAAAAGAAAGCAAAAACGTGACGAAAAAGACGCGACAGGAATGTGGGAGTGGTAGTGGGCAGTTTGCATAGCATGCACATACCGAGAACGTGAAAAATAATGCACGTGGACCTGAACACGGAAAGGCGCACGCTTGTTTGAGCGCAATCAAAGTGGCTCCACATAGTGTGTGTGGGTGCAAATCGCGCGACTAGCAGAATGGACGAGTGCAAACGAAAAACTGGCTGAATAAAATTACTCACTGCGACGCTGGCCCTCACATACAAACTAGCGTCTGTTCAGTTCCGCATGCAGTCGGACAAAGGCTTGTTCAAGCGAGGCAACTGATCCCAAAGCTGCGAAATTGAACAGCAATCGCCGAAAAATGAACAAATAAGGGGGTCAAGTCATGACAAAATGCACAGACGTGCGCGATCACATACAAACACCTAAACTGGAAGTGTGAGACAGAGTGTACTACTCATCAGCAAAGAATGGCTGACGAGGAGCCCATTCAATCTAAGGACACAGGTACGCATTCACGCAGGTACAGACGAAAACACTGGTGTGTACCTGACGTGCAAAGACACAAAACCAAGACACGCTGGTCGATGATAGCAAATTGAAACAATGACGACCATGCTAGGATTCTTACTCTTTCTCTCGCTCTAGTAATGAACTTCGACAGCTGATGGTTACAAGGGAGAGTGCGAATACAATGACACTACACAATTGCATTATTTTGTGCATGATAGACTTACGGCGCGCTCACACCCAACATAAGAACCAAGGAGGTGGAATAAAATAGGGATTATGGTTAACAGCATGTTTGTGTGCGCATGATGATTAGTTAAAGCGGACTCGAGTGCATTATTTCAATTCAGCGTAAGGAACGCAAAAACAGGCAATCGCTTGGGCATGCGAGAGACAAGGGATTCGAGTCGGGGTGAATTAGCTGCGCAGAATTGAGCACGCTCGGGCAGTGTACTTGTTAGGGGGCACCCAGCAAACCCGAGGGAGATAATTAGAGACAGGCTTGAAACACACTCGGGCTGAGATGTGGAGATCGTTCAGAAGTGAGTTTGTGTGTATGCGGAGGATCCGTCCAGTAGTAGCAGATCGTGAACCTTCTCTTTCGTGGCAAAGATTATTGCACCGTGATTTGTTTGATACATAGTCTGAACTCAGACGCGTGTGAAATCTAATATCAATATATTCAGAAGGATGCAGCTAAGGAGTATCCTTGTTCTTAAAAAACATAAACACTGAAACTCTAACGGGGTTAGAACGTGAGCAAGAGCGATCGTAATCCTCATAACCTAATTACTCGATCAAAGTAGCTCTGGGATAGTCGAAAAAATGTGCTTAACGAAACAGGTCGCATCTCTTCAACAAGAACCATGTCCTTAAGGGTCGGTTTCGAAGAAAGAAACCGGAAATAACTGACATCTATTCGCGGATTGCGTTAGACGCTGAAGGACAGATGAAGTCTGCACAGAAGAAATCCAGAGAGTTCCTCAGTCATCACATATTGCGGGTGGCATTGGTGTGTGTGAATAAG